>JAANSM010000748.1:0-23756 GCA_036850725.1 Orchesella villosa | reverse complement strand
CTCTGTTTTTTTTCCTTTACGTTTCTCTTTGCTGCAAAAACAACACCAAAAACCAAACCACACATACATAGAAGCTATCACATCATGACATTCTCTTGAGTATGTATATTATGATGATGGTGATAGAGATGGCGAAAAAAGAATAATTTTTAAAGAGCTTTTTTGCTCTATCCTTTCATTTTAATCTTGCTCCGCTGTCCTCTATGATTCTTCCATTTTTCTATTTATATTGGGTTAAAAGCTGATTGAAAACGCTATATCACCACATCATATTCGTATCATGCTCATACACACCTTTATAGTTTGTACTTTTATATATATACAGTATACTTATTAGATGCCCCATCAAATCAAATCACATCACAAAATGCAATGTTGAATGTGAAGCTGGTGTGTCTGGTGTGCTTCTGCTGTTGATTACGTTTAACGGGACAAGACAACAACAATCAAACCTGCGTTATGTTGAATGTATGCGCTTACTTAGTTGTTATGTGTGATATTATTTCTCTAGAAAAGCAACGTGTATATATACTCAGCATAACTTTTGAGTTGACTAATGCATACATGAGTCAAATACACAAGACGTCTTCCAATCTCACATCTCATCTCAGATTCTTTTCTCTCCTGCAAAAAATGGTAAGTAAATAAAAAGGGCTGCAATAATAATCGTAATAATAGTAGTCGCTTGACCTGATCCTGATAAAATGAAAAGAAAAAAAAAGATTGCTGGCGTGAGTGCATATTATATCAACATAGCTTTACAGCTTGTCTTCTTGTCGCTCAGCTTAGGTATTAGATTAGGATTACTGACGATGAGTATAGCGAATATATATATGTATGTGTATGTGCAAGTATGTATTCATTCATGATGAGAAAGGGTGTGGCTCGTGGATGTTTTCACCCCTGTGGAGAATGTGTGATATGTGTATTGATGGTGTAATACAACATCTATAACATAAGAGTTTTATAATCTTTACGGTTAGTGTGTATATAACGTGTAGTTATGCTCTTTGTGCTCATTTTTCAAAAACGGAATATCCTGTTAATCCGATAATGAGTGCAGTTTGTAAACTACACAGGTTTTCTGCACTCGTAATTTGCTCAGGAGATTGGTTCTTCTAGCGAAAAAGGGTAATTTTAAGAGCGACTTGATACTAGGTCGGCTTGAGCTTAAGTCTTAAGTTTTTTTTTGCTGAATACCATGTCTTCTTTGTCTTTAATTTGTGCAACTTCCGGTTAGCATTCCTGTAGAGTATTCATGCGCTTATAAAGTCAAGTTGTTTCCTGGACTTTGGAATTTTGGCAATAATTTCTTACTCCATGAAGAAGAAAGAGGAGTCTCTTCTTCTCTTCTTGCATAACATACCAATGATGATGATGCTGATGATAGTTACAGTCACAATCAATAGGTTTCATTGAGACAAGGATAATTTGCTTTTTGTAACTTCTTCTGCAGCACAGTCAATAGTGCATTGACTTTCAAAATAAAATTGCGTGTGCTTCCTTTGATCGTGTCTTTTTCCTTCTTGTTGCCTGCAGAAAACTGTAACGCAGTAGTAAAGCAACATTGTAACTTCTTCTGCAGTACAGTCAATAGTGCATTGACTTTCAAAATAAAATTGCGTGTGCTTCCTTTGATCGTGTCTTTTTCCTTCTTGTTGCCTGCAGAAAACTGTAACGCAGTAGTAAAGCAACAAGACAGGAAAATGTATTGGATCGACCGGCAGATTCAATAAAAAAAGGAGAAGCGGAACATTCTAAAGAAAAGAATAGTTTTACATTGGAGCAATTAATTTTTTTCTTCGTCTTAAAGCCTTGAGCTAGGGCTATGGCAAACCCTAACTCCTGACTGACTCAGTTCATCGGCTCTTTGCAATAAAAAATGGTGTGTAGCAGCATCTAGCTTGCTTAAATCTCCATCCCTTTTTGCATGCACGAAGAAATGGCAACACAGCTAGCTAAGAGAAGGATATATAGGAGCCAAAAAAAAGCTAAAAATCTACGCACGGACGGAACGGATAGGCTAAAAAAAGAGGTAGTCACTCTTTTTCTTAAATAGCTTTTTGCTCAAGGCACGAAAATAAATGGAATCGATTCGATTGAGGAGGAATCGATGAGGACGTACACACAAAAACACATAGATAGACTAACACATTATAATATTATCATCCGACTCAAACTGTATTGGAAAATGTATCCACCTCAATGAAAATGTCTCATTGTTATCTTTTTCTTCCTCCATTTTCCGATCCGTTCTGCACATATTTTTCCTCAAGTAAAATATATATCCATTGATCAGGGTAGAAAAAAAGCATTGAAAATGTGATGATGATGTGATCACAACACAAAAATCTTTTCGAAATACACAAAAAGTAAATTGCAATCTCCAAAAAATGCAAACAATTTACGGACACTAGGAACATGCATCTATTTATCATCTGGGAGCGTAACAGAACGTGAAGGAAATGTGATAAAATAATACTCATTTATTTTTTGTTTGTTTGAGAATGAATCCATTCTTTTTCTTCTCTGCATTTCCTCTCCACTTCCTTCTTTCTTTTTAGGTGATGATGCGAAATGCAAGATAATATAATGATAGCCGATAGCTATTACTTTTATACATTTGAACAAGCACAGCACAGCAGCAGCATAATATATATTACTACACGCTGCTACGGTACATTTTTTACTATTCAATCTCTCATTCATTCCTGAATAATTGCACGTTTTCTTACAATCAAACCCAGGTTTCGCACGTAAAAAATCTACATGATCCAGATTGAATCCATTCTTTTTCTTCTCTGCATTTCCTCTCCACTTCCTTCTTTCTTTTTAGGTGATGATGCGAAATGCAAGATAATATAATGATAGCCGATAGCTACTACTTTTATACATACGAACAAGCACAGCGCAGCAGCCTAATATATATTACTACACGCTGCTACGGTACATTTTTTACTATTCAATCTCTCATTCATTCCTGAATAATTGCACGTTTTCGTACAATCAAACCCAGGTTTCGCACGTAAAAAATCTACATGATCCAGACCAGCATTGAAAGGACATTTCCCTTTTCTACTTGTAAATGTATCTTTATATGTATACCTATCTTATATATAGGTTTTCTTGTCCTCAGCGAATGAATGAATAAAAACAGGCAACTTTAATTAAAATCCTTTTTATTCATCAACGCCAAATGCCATGATGCCAGTGGCATGGCATGGCAGGGCATCAAGAATACAACCAAGCAAAAGTTACGATATGTCAAAGTCCCCTTCCGGTTTCGTCACAAAGTGTAAATATCTATATGTAAAATTTTTATATCGTATCCCAATCTCTAGCGATAAGTTTGATGTTGATGTATATGTACCTTTATTGGAGAGTTCAGTATATACCTAATGATATCTGATTTCTTTTAACATCGGTGTTGTTTCTTCTTCTTCTTTTTTGTGTGTGTGGTTGTTGGCTACTAACACCGAACCCCACAGCACTTTGCCACATTTTAGCTACTGTACTTCAAATTCCCACGTTTTATGGGAAAAGAAGGTGTCAAGGCGGCTTTTTATTATCTATCTGGATGAAAGAGTTAAAAGGTAATGGAATATACGCGGAGGAGCACAAAAAGCTACGGTGACTGAGAAAGAGAATTATATATATATTTTTTTTATCTCACAAAAAGAAACTCCAGTAGCGGAATATCATATAATGGAATTGCATTTACGGAGCAGTAAAAAGTAAAAGCTAGGAGCCAGCTGTAAACTACACATTTGGTTTTTCCCTTTTTACTTGAGCCGACACGATGATGATAAAAGAAACGTATTGCTGATTCTATTTCCGTGTATATTTCTATTTCTATGTATTCATTTCTATAGTGTTCTCTTTTTCTCTCACTGGAAATAACTTTTAGCGTTTTTAGTTGTCTGCATGATGGCTTGGGATTTTCTCAGATTAAAAGGGCAAGTGAAGTAGCAAATTAGGTTAGAAGAATCAAATTAGGGAATCCGTCTTGCACACCCATCCTGAGAGAAGACGAAGTAGAGTGGACTCGTATAAGCACGGACAGACAACAGAACGCAAATGTATAAAAAAGTGTATCATCATCATCAAGTGAGTGGCAGGAAGACAGGCAATCTTTATGTATAGCGCAGCATGCTACACAGCCTACAAAATACCTAGAGAAAAAAATGTATATACTCCACACTCCATTTCCATTCCATACATCGGATCTTGGAGGAGTAGGAAAGAAAAGGAGACTTTTTATGCTTGAGTAACAGAAGCGGAAGGAGCCCTCCAGGGAACCTTTCTGATTTTCTTTTTCTCTTCTTCACAGCTCTCTTTCTCTCTCTCCTATCAAAATGCATATAAGTCTTAAGTCTAGATAAGCGTATAGTGTTATGCCACTGCTCTTTTTCATTTTTCTCGGCTTCTTAAGACGAAAAATATGATTATAATGCAATGCAGTGGAGAGTAGAGTGTTGTGCGTGTGTGTATATATGTTGGTTTCGTTTCCCTTGGCTTGGAAATGCGAAGAAAAAAATAGACAGGAGATTTGTATCTCATCATCATCATCAACTTGGACACACATCACAAGTCACACACCACAAACAACAAATGTGTGACTACTACTGAGCGCTCTGCGGTGTGAGGCTACAGAATATAATAATGAAGGGCCAAACCAAACTAAACGAGTGACTGGTTTCGTTCCTAGAGCCTTAATTCTTCTTCTTCTTCACACCGCAGTTTCCTTCCCTTCATTTTTAAAAAACTAGAAATAAGGCTTGTTTTTTGCTTGTATTTTAGATTGTAGTTGGTAGTACAAAAGAAAAATGAAAGAAAGGAGTCATCAAAGCCGAAAATGAATGATAAGAAGAATAACATGAGCTCTTGCTCATACATAGGATATATAGTTGATGTTATGCAATGTCTTCTTATCAGAAAAGTGAACATGACTAGTACACAATGATTTAGAGAACTTGTCACTTGGATTGTGTGAGAATTAGTGCTGCTTGCTGTGCTTCTTATCTCACATANTGTCACTTGGATTGTGTGAGAATTAGTGCTGCTTGCTGTGCTTCTTATCTCACATATAGTCAACTGTACATAGTACATTATCATAATCATCATCGGAGTGAAAAGAAGAAGAAAAATAACACACACGCAATTAGTAGAGTGACGTTGGATTGTTTATGCTTCATGAGAAAGATACTACTAAAAATATCTGATGAAATGAGGGAGCTACAAAAGCTACATAAGCTTTAAAGTGGGAATAATGGATGGAGCGGCGTGAACTGCGGATTTCTTTTTTGATGAAAAAAAAATTGAAATATACATAATTTTAAGATTAAAAAGTACAAATGAGAGGCGAACTTAGATACAATAATAATATTACGTATTATATTTCGTTATGCATACAAATTACTGGGAATTATTTCGATTAGATGCTTCCTTCCAATCTTATGCGGATGCAGCTTAACATTTTGAAATATTAAGAATTTTTTGTGACTTAAAATTATTATACTAAATCGGTTTTAGTTGTTGGTATAATTTGATGATGAACAGATGCCTAGTTAACAAATTATCAGCCGAAATACTATGCAATATGCTCACAAATCCACATCCACGTCGGAGGCTGCACAATACCAGTAAATATCGAATCAAAAGGGTTGTAGGCATTACCTGCAACACAAAAAAAACAAAAAAAATTAGGTTACAACCAGAAATACAAAAGCCGATATTTTGATACGATATACTGATTCAAAACGTTATGAAAATGGCCTTCAGAGATTCTGCACACACACACAAATAATATATAACCACGTCAAAATAACAAACAACAGTATTGGAATTATAACTTAGTATTTGTTGCACGTTTACATCCGTTTAGGGAAAGAGCTTGGCAATATTAGATTCTGAATCTTAAATATTAAAAAAAACTTCAATTTCATTGGCAATCCCTTCATCTTCCCTATATTCCCATATCTCATCTCGTCATCATCATCATCAGCATTCTCATCCCGTATACATATCGCACCGTTTCTTGAATCTCGTGATACTTGAGTCTTGAGTTGGACTCGCTTGAAGCCAAGTAACCCACTGACTTCGCCTTTTGCTATTACTTCTTCCCGAATAATAGTAATCTGCACAAAGTCATGTCATGATATTTTTTTTTCTTGTTCTCTGCAAATAGGTGATAGGAGAGAAGAGCTATAGATATTGCATTTTGTGTTGCGCTGCACAAGTTTTACCAGCGAGTGCATCTCTCTCTCTCTCTCTCTCTTTTATTCTTTCTCTATAGATTGTTGTCCTGTGTTCATGTTATCATCATAAATTTCCAAATTTATGGCAGGCCATCAGCATAATAATAATTTCTTAAAGGAAAAAATCTCAAACTATTTTATGATACTGCACAAAAATGCGCTTGAAGAAGAAGAAGCACACAAAAAGCTTGTAAGCAACAAAATACAGAATCAAACCAAGGCAAGAAAAGAGGTTGAGGGTTGAGTCTTATAACTTCTTTTTTGTGTATATTTATGTGCACGTTGGAGATGAAAACGGCAAATTGCAAAAAAAAAGTTCAATGCATGCATTTCTTCCACTTCTTTTGCGCTTACTAGTTTGATCGAAATAAGATACGGAGAGGAGGATTGACGATACCCTCAAGAATACTGACTGACACAAGAGAGAGAAAGAGAAGCATTTTTGCAATATAAATATAACTTTTGTACCCCACACTTTTGACTATAAGAAATAAGAACACCCAACTTGAACTTGCACTGCAGTTTCATAAAAGAGAAAAAGGAGAAGACAAGAGAGGAAATTCGATTAGCATTTTTGCAAGAGATTTTTAACACTTTCCGCTTCTTCCTTTCTTTCACCTCACTTCTATTTCCTTATATTTTAGAGGATGTGCTGGTCGATGCTGAAGGCTGAAAGGGGCTATTCTTTTACAATATAATATTTATTAAGATGTGAGTAACAACTTTGATTGCGGTTTCGCACAATGGAAAATTCATAAGGATTGAATGGAACGATGCAGGTAGAATGCAGAATACAATACAAAATACATAACTCGAGCTCGAGCCAGACAAAATAAGCATCAATCTCTCCCCAACTAAGGAGAAGACAGAGGAAATTCGATTAGCATTTTTGCAAGAGATTTTTAACACTTTCCGCTTCTTCCTTTCTTTCACCTCACTTCTATTTCCTTATGTTTTAGAGGATGTGCTGGTCGATGCTGAAGGCTGAAAGGGGCTATTTTTTATACAATACAATATTTATTAAGATGTGAGTAACAACTTTGATTGCGGTTTCGCACAATGGAAAATTCATAAGGATTGAATGGAACGATGCAGGTAGAATGCAGAATACAATACAAAACACATAACTCGAGCTCGAGCCAGACAAAATAAGCATCAATCTCTCCCCAACCCTTTTCTCTTTTGAGATTTACAACCCTCTAGCTTATTGATTCGTGATTGCACTCTCCTCTATGTGTACTTTCCACTTGTGATGTATACACATGTGTGCAAATTGATTGGATGGGTATTGCCACTAATAATGCAGCTCAAATCCATTGTTTATGGCTAAAATCTTGATATTATGTCCCCTTTTATGAATAATTTTTAGGCCTCCCCTTTTTCAAAGCACTGTTTATTTCAATGTTGCAGTTTGTAGTGTGTGCACACAATGGTGAATGGATGGATTATCATCCTCATCTCACTCACTATATTATACATTATTTACATTTAAACTTTTCCTCATAAAAATCATCATGATGGTCATGTCATATCTCTCGTTTTCATTAAAGAACAATATTGAAATTTGAAATGAACACATCAAAAAAAGTTTCATTTTCCTTCCCAAAAGTACGCATCATCGTTTATTAATTTGTGGAAGAATGGCTATACACAAGTATTTATAAACACCACGCACTTTTCAACAAGGAGGGGAAAGTAAAAGGGAAACAATGCGAAATGAATAAAAACTCATTTACAGAAGCCAACAGCAAAAACCAAAGCAAAACCAAACCATTACTGCCGAAATATTGTCCTCTCTTATATACATCTCACTGGCTTTTCTATTTAATAATGAAAACAGTGTTCATTTCCTCTTTTCACAGGGATCCCTCTTTTTCTTTCTTTAATGTCTGCAAGTGCTAAACAATAAAACAAGAGAGAATGAATGTGCGTGCCAGCCTCCCAGGCATCGTTCATTCTGTTCCTTATTTCTTTATAGGACTTTTAAAAAGAAGTGATTCAGGAGATAATTTCCTCCTTCTTCTTCTCTTGTGCCGAGTAAACAAGTGTGTTCTTGTTTCTTCTTTATGGATGGATGGATACACTATATGTCTCCTGGCTAAAGTCTAGTGAAAAAGCAGTGCACAGTGTAAAAAAGAAAATACAATTTTATTACAAGCCGTTTTGCATTTTATTATACATGCATCATCACCACCAACACCAGCTCACCAGTTCCACATCCAAACCAAACCAAACCACCGCACCGCTTTCTTACCAGCACCAGTGTGATGCCGACACCGAGAGGATGACGATGGGGGGATAGCACACACCAAAACATCGTCATCATCATATATCCCCTTTTCTCATTTTATTATAATAGTAGGCAAAAGGCCAAAAAACCGATAATTTACGAGAGCCATTTTACCCATAATCATCATTATCATCGTCATCATTGTAAAATATATATATCTAATCTGTCTGTGTGTGCGAGTTTTGCAGTTTTGTACCTTAGTACTTTTTCATTTTCAGCAAAAAATATGTATATAATCATAACATAAATTTATAACGCTTTATATATACTGCATAGTAAATATTGCCATAAGGCACACACATACACACATATATTAAGTACTCATGATTCTTTTTTGTATTTACTTTTTCCTCCTCTTCTAAGATGAAGAAGTAGAAGGGGAAAAGTTTATCTTTCAAGTTTTGGTCTACATTTTGCACATAATGTGTAATGTAATGTGTGTGTCTTCTTCTTCTTGCCATGAGCAATATCCTCCACACATAACATAACATTATAGCATCACCATCATTATAATCATCACAGTTGAAATTGATTGATTTCCTTCCTTTTAACTCCCAAAGGATAATAAATATTACAGCGGGTGGAGTATATTATATCCTCAACGTTAAACCGACTAATATTCTCTCTAGTTCTCTTCTCATTCTGTCATCATCAGCAAATGGCCCCTTTATATATATATGTATATTCGCCCTCCGCAAAAAATCTAAAAGTCATTCTTCTTTTCCACTACTTTGGTGGCGGCATCAGCTGAACTAAATGAGCCAGCATATAAAGCACACCAGCCAAAACTTTTTCGGACACACTTTAGATAGCTCCTGAGCCAAATCATGTGTGTCTGCTGGGTACAAAAGCATTGTCACTGATTTTTGCTCAAGTGCCCTCAATAATCTTGTTCCTTTTAGCTCCCTCCTTACTTTGTTTGAGTTTTTGCACATACTACGCACACACAAGCGACACAAGAAGACTTACTTCCTTTGCGTCAAGTGCAATTTATAAAAGTATATACGGTAGTGAGTAGTGGCTCTCATTCTCAAACTCTCAACATAACACAGGAGGAGGAGGACAAGTCACCGCGCGTACCGCACCGGAGGAGAAATGAAAAGAAGTTTTATGTTTTATGCCGCCAACAAACGCCACACACATATACATATTATATATTATGAGGAGGATGCCAAAACACTAGGAGCCACCACCCATTCCAAGTTATTCATTCATTATGATATGAAATTGAATGGGTATATATTATGAAGAAGAAGAATAGTATATGAGAGTGGAATGCGCATTCCTCATTAAATAATATCAAGAGCAAATGGTTGAGTGTGGATTGTGTTGAGCTCAATTTCACAATAAAACAATACGCGTGAAATAGTCATTGAAAAGTTCTTCTCTGCCTGCTCTGGTCTTGTTGAAAACCTACCACGACGACAGTTTAGTGGTGGTGAGCAAAAAACACCAGTTTTCATAAGTAAAGGATTCTTTCTCTCTCTATAGAAAAGCGACCACTAATCAAACAACACCGGCTATATAATAATTAATGGGCTGTAAATCATTAAGCATCATCAACATGCATAATAGTAATACACACTAGTATATACACGTATATACCCTGCCCAACATTAAGAATATATGAATTGAAAGACGAAAAATATGCTAAACTGTCTGAATCATGTTTATCTCTTATATGGGTGGATTATGCGTGTATTGTAAAGTATAGGACACGCTTTTATGTATAGTGTGTAAAAGTAATTAATTATCATATTGTTAAAATCCTGTGGAGCTTGCAGAAACCAAAGAGAGATTCTTTGTGATATGAAGAAAACGGCAAGACAAAGATTTGCTCGTTTTTCTTCTCTCTCTGTAATGTAATGCTCAACTCTCAACTGCTCAAATTTTTTTTGTGCTGATTAGTCAGAAAAAATACGCGTTTTGTTTTAGAGCTTTGCCATTATTCCCATTGGATTACACATGGATTTTGTGTTTAGTAGATTTTGCTAAAGCCGGAGAGACTACAAACTGGCCAACAAAGTCATAAAGTATATTATATGAGAGAAATGAAATGAGATAATGCATAAATAAAATAAAATAATCATGCACATATTTCACTCGTTTTTTTTGTAGTACAAACGACATATACATATATACAAAATTAAAGTTATGTACTTGTGTACCAAAAAGGGTTAATATGCTATGTAGTAATGGGTATACATTTATTGCAAAAAATAAAACAAAATGCTCAATTGCTTATGCTTATGACTTCCTTCCCTCTTTTATTATTAAGGGTGGGTTATACATAAACAAGTTTTTGTTGTCCGTTTTACCAGTAATCTTTTCTTAAATTTTGGGAGATACTCGATCACAGCTTAGCTTATCTAAGAAAGACTATCAAAACTAAAATGATTAAGTCCGGCAACATATTTTGGTGTTTGAGGTGATATTCAAAAATTTGCAAGAAACAATAATTATTTGAGCATTGATATCATATGTCTGGATCTAGATGATCAAGTTAGTTTTTTTGGAGCCCCGTTCGAAATTGCTATTTTATGAGTCATTTCAAAAAAACATTGCAAAATTTTGGCATTTCATTTCTCATTTTATGTATCCCCCATAAAGAAAGGAAAGTTAAACACTCTCAACATCTAATGAGCTAATAAACGAGACAGGTATTAAAAACATGTCATTTCTCTTCACCTTAAATCTCTCGGCTCACCATTGTCCCCAATTTCACTTGCCCTCATCCTCATCATATAACATCATCCTACATGATTTCCCTAAACTTTTTAATGTCTATTTGTTATCGTCTGGCTCAAACTGTTATTACCCTTTACAATACACATTATTACCACAGAGAAAAGAATAAAATGATATCCTATCAAACAAAACAAGACAGTTCAAGAAAGAAACATTTATTGTGAAGAATATTTTTTACATGTTTACAACCCAAACTACGACATTTACTACGATAAACTCCAATATCTTTCAAGGAGGAAAAAAAGAGGTGGTGGTATGGTGTGGTGCATTTTGCAAAAAGTCAAACTCAGGTTGCCTTAAGACCTTGTCGTAGAGAGGAAGACAAGGAACAACATCACATTTGAAATGTTTAACATGCTCATCCCATGACATGATACGATATTATATCCTACTTGTCACAATAGGATCATCATATATAAAATATATTTATATATAAAGAAAAAAAATAGCTAGATGAGCAAGAGCGAGAATGAAATTATGTGTGATATGTTTTATATGATGGCACTCTAACATTTTTATGGAGATTTTCTAACTTGCTTACTTCACTTCACTCTCTTCCTTTTTGATCCGGTTGACTCTGAAGATGCTTGTTGCCAAAAAAATAGAAGGGAGACCTTTTTTAGTCGTCTTTATTTTATTTCTTCCCTCAGACAAACTTGACATTGCCAAAAAGGATTTTGCACAGACTGAGAGACTGAGAAAGAGAGAGAGAGGAATATGTATTTTATATAAAATAGCTCAGTCTATATAGCTCTTCTCTCCTCTTCCTTTTCCAAGCGTGTAATATGACGCGGGTAATAAAGTTGCTCTCCAGTCATAAAAAAACCGGTGGTGGAGAACAAGAGTCGTCGTCGCATGGTTTTTTGGGAGTTTTTTTTATCGTGATGTGATATACCAAAGACCAAAAGCCTACACACATATCCTGCATAGTATCTACCATGATGATTACATCCATGATAACAATAAAGATGGTTGAAGAACCTCTTTAAAAAATATAGTTGTTCGTGTGCTATAATATTATTAGTCGTTTAGTGGTCTCTCTCTATTTTGCTATTGTGAAAAAATACATACAGTATTAAGCAAAAAGGTTTGACTCCAGTCAACTAAAATGATTTTGAGTGCGTTAGTTGAAGATGTCACAAAGGAGGAGAGAGAGAGAGAGAGAGAAAGAGAGAAAAAAACATGCCAAAATAAAAGAGTTTCACTCAAGATATTATTAATACTATGAAACGGAGCATTTGGCGGCGTTGCTTTTATATATATTCGTTATATCTATATATCATACAGATATTTTTTGTAGTTAGCTGCTGGTCTGTCATGGGATTACAAAGTAATCAAAAGTGTATGTTTTTCTCCAGCAGAAAACAAGAGAAAAGCTGAGAGAGAGAAGAAGAAGAAGCCTTTTTTGTCTTTCCGAAAGTAAAGAGTTCTCTTGTGCTAATAGTGGGATTGGTAGAGAACAGACCGCCGCCACCATTCCATATCATGATAATATGACCATAGATATATACTTAAGTTGAGAGTGGCCTGGTCTAGCTTGGCCTCCATGGCCTGCTCTAGTCGGCATGGCATGACATGACAAAGCGAAAAAGGAAAGAATAGAAAGCTTTTTTGTTGGTAGTTTTGGTAGTATATAGTTGTTCTTTGGTTTGCTTATTTTTGCGGATTTTTTTTCGTCTTCTTTGGGTTCCATTACTAAAACGGCTTGGGAAGATGGTATGAAAAGAAGAAGTTGTTTTTTGCAAAGGTTTCTCTTTTTTCTTGGGCTCTTTCCTCTTTTTCTGCCGTTCATTATTATTGATACGAGAATTATGACATGATATTTTGATATTGTTTGGAGTTTGGAGAGACCTTAAATATGTAAGAGAAAGAGAGAGAGAGAGGGCAATAACCGACTTTTCAATTTCAATCAGATTTGGCTTCTTCTTCGGAGTCGCAATCTTCTCGTTTGTGGGTATTATTTCCATTATATTATATTAGAAAAATATAAGAAACAATTTTTTTTGGCTCGTGCTACCAAAACTCAAACCCTTTTCATCAGATCATTTATGCTTATTCTGGAATTTGTTTCCATCATTTACTCATTCCAATTTTGTTTTTTCCCAATCCCTTATCTTTAAATGAGCTCGTAAAACATCAACTTTTTTCTTTCATTAGATGACAAATGAGTCACAAAAGAACAAAAATGAGGTATCCAGCTTTGCTACTTGCTAGAAGATCAACATCATCACATTGACTAGTCAGTCTGAAAAATTCTTTTGCTAATTTGATTTAATGGTCGAGAGACAGAAGCCTTTTATTCCAAGAATTCCAAATATTCCTCACCCCACGAGTCAAAAGAAACACACGTCTAACATTTTTATTTAACAAGCAAAAGTATATAGTAGCCAACATAACCAGTTCAAAAAGCTCACATTGTTATATACAATTTGGTAAAAAAGCTGAGCAAATTTTCAACTTCATTTTTCGCAATAACAATAACTCTCCTTCTCCTCCTCTTCTTTGATGAAAATGTCAAGATGAAGAGAAGCCCAGAGAGAAAGAGAGAGAGAGATGATTAAAAGAGCTGAGCAAATTTTCAACTTCATTTTTCGCAATAACAATAACTCTCCTTCTCCTCCTCTTCTTTGATGAAAATGTCAAGATGAAGAGAAGCCCAGAGAGAAAGAGAGAGAGATGAAGTTGTGTCTAATACAAAGTAGTCAAAGAGAAATATTTTATATACATTTGTGTTATGGAATGTTGAAAGATAATAAAAAGTAATGAGGAATCCCATTATAAAAAAAAGATCCTTACGCATTATTCTATACTAAACGTCCACATGTTCCTTCCTAAACAATAGAGATTCCTTTAGGTTTACTTTACATATTGCGAAAAGTGGGTATTATTATTAAGAAGTAAAACAAGAAAGATTTACTATGATCGTCTCATCATCATGATCATCATGATATTCATGATGTCGATGATGACGGCTTTACTAGCTTCTAAAAGGAGAGAAAGGGAAACGTTCAGCATAAATTTGTAAGCGGTCTAAACTCTGGTGTTCGTGGTGCGGTGAAGATTATTGAGAATACATATAGAAGCAATTCTCAAAGAAGAAACGTCATATGTCGTGTCAAGCAATGTCATGTCATGCCATTTCCAGTCCTTTAAAAACACAAGATGATCATCACAGAGTATCAAAAATACATCTTATTTCTATATATCCTCTTCACCAGCACCACAAACCACCATCAAGCTATTGTTTTGATTAAAAATGCTGAACTCCGGGTCAATTGTTCTTTTCCCTTAAGACTAGAAAGAGACGCGACAGGGATGTTTGATGTTTTTACTGCATTGCAAAATATTATGCATGCATTGGATTACACACTTTGCCACCACACACACAACACCATACATACTTACATACCACTTCGCTGTTCCTACAGAGAACCATCATATATATATCATGATATGTTCATACCCTCCGGCAACCTTTTTCTTCCTAGCCGGTTTGGCACAGCAGCACGCAATAATAGAATGGATGTATATATAGGAGAGCAAGCGGCTTTACAATTTTTTATTTACAATGTATTGCAAAATTCATAACAATGCTTGTGGATCGTTGGATCCCATCAAAACGGCTTCTATTATTGAAACGGCTATATAGTCCCCACTGTAAATAATGGAGTGTAATATGTAATGCAATAGAATAGAAACAGAAGAGAGTTTCGACGAGCTACGGTCTTTGTCAAACACAACAATGCTGAGTTGTGTACATAAGCGTCTTGTCATTGTCTTTTTGTTTTTAGAAACCAATTTTCTTGACGATCCTCATGAAAGGATGATGATATTCACTTTTAATCGTCGACATTCTCAAATTTTGTATTCACATCATGTTGACGTTCATCATCATGATGATTATGATGATGCTCCCATTCTATATTCTTGCATATAAAAAAAAAGTTTTAACTTGCATGAACCATTCCGTTTCTTCTTCTTCAATAGCATTTATTTTTCACTCCAGCTCAAAGAGTATTCAAGCTTTGGAGAGAAAAAAGTTTTCGATAAGATCAAACAGATATTGCGTGATACATGGATGAAAGAATTTAAAAAGTTTTTGTGCAAAATAGTTTCAGGAATTCCGATCGACGGACACACGGCGTAGGAGGAAGGAGGACACATAATTTATAGATATTCTATTGAAAAATAAGAGGCTTCAAGTGATTGATCACGATACTGGAGTGGAAATCTGGTTAAATTTAACAGTTTCCATGTTAGATGCTCCAGAAACATTTTTCTTTTTGCGTTTCCAAAACAAAAATAGTTGAGCACTTTGGACAACCCGCCTACACCCCTTATATTGAAAGATATATATCCATTTGGTTGACATATATACTTAATATGTACATTTACACAGATATATAAATTTTTGGATACCTGCTTTGCATGGCAAAAACTATTTTCCTCTTTCTTACGCAACTTTCTTCAGAGAACAAAAGTTATTCACTGACAAATAGGCAACCTTTTTTCTTTAAAAAATAGAAAGATCTCCTGTGGTATCATCGCTGGAGTTGAGAGAGAGAAAAAAGTTTTTTTCTCCTCTGAATCTTTGAAAGATGGACAAGATATAGACAGCTGCTTTTTTTCCTCCTGCTGTTGAGAAGTGAACAGATGTTTCGTCAATTGAATCAATTTTTCATGGAAGCCTTCTTTTCTCCAGTCAGAAAAAAAATTACTAAGTTTTTCTTTTTTTGCATTGCTAGATATGACTATATGAGACTACTTTTGAAAAGTGAAATATCTTGCAGCAATATATACAACTAAAAGTACAGTCACGCAACTCAAAATATGTAACTGATTCGAGAAGGAGAAGAACAAAGAGAGATGAAAAAGTTTGGCGAGACATCGAAATCATCATCATATTATAAAATGATAGCAAAATGGACAGACTATAGGATAATGTTAAGCGTTGCTTTAAGCCAGAGATATATATCCCAAAAGGAGCATATCAAAGTCTTAAAATATTGAATCAATCTGCATTCCTTCATCTTCATCACTGCCACCATATCATTATTGCGTGAGTTTCTTTAGCATGCAAACAGGAGCAGATGAATTTTTCCATCGCATCGTCTTGTCTTAATGGGCTTAAGAAAAAAAGTCAATACGAAAACGAATACGAATCCAAAGCAAGTGAGAAAAAACTATGCTCATTCAACTTCTGCTCAGAATGAGAGATTCCCTACAACGCTCACTAGATCCATACACAGCAGCAGGTTCTGTAAACGATATAAAGTTAGCTTTTGGCTTCCCCATTTCCCTTTTGACTTTGCTAACAAGGAGAAGGAGAGGGGCTCTACGTATGTACAATGTACAACTACAACAGCTACAACTCAAACTAGACTGACCCGGTGGACTCCTCAGGGGGTCAAACATGATAGGTGTGAAAAGTATGTTATGTAAGTAGAGAGTGAGAGAGAGCTGCATAAAAATGAAGAAAAATTGTATGTACGCAGTTTTTGTTTTATAAATCCACATGATGCACCTCCAAACTCAATTCACTTATGCTCTCCGGAGAGATTCATGAGCCTAGGCTTCTTGCAACAGTGCAGATATAGTATAGCAAGTGAGGTGATGCTTTTTACAAGAGGCACTCGCTGTGAAGATCCATGTTCCAGGAATCCTTGTGTGGATTGAATTGGATATCATATCATGGAATATCTCTCTCTCTCTCTCTCTTTCTCTCTTGTGATATTTAAGAAGGAAAAGAGAGGAGGAGGTGTAAAAAAAGCTAAATAAAGAAGAGTTATGTCTTTTAGATTGGATAAGATACACACCTTTGCTGTAGCTTTTTGTTTTACATTTGATTCATTTCACTTGAAGAGAAAAACAATGCATCATATTTTTTTTCTGGAGGGATAAGGAATATAATATGAAAATGCCATTGCATTATTGCCATCCCATGCAGAAAAAGGAGCAGCTGGAGTTTTTCCAGTAGTCACTTTAAAAAAAAGAAAAAACCACACAGTCTGAACATTTTGAGGGTTAAGCAAGAGCAAGATGGTAGGGAAATGCGCTATAGTTTCCAAAAATAGAGGAATAAATAAATAAAAGTTTTTGTTGGAATTGCATACATAAGAAATATATATATACCACACCACAACCGCACATCTATTTGTCTAATGACTCCTCCCTCCGTCATGTAATTATTTTGTCTCTTTATCCCCCTCCTTAACATAAGAGCTACCGTCGTTTTTTACATCCCATCATGTTAAATCCCATTTTCAACACTTTTCCTTTCTCCTAGACATTTTTTCTTTCTTTTTCTTCTCGTGTTCCGGAACGGAATACCTGGAGGAGCCCTGCAGAGCTCATTTAATCCTCACACTTTAGTTCTCCTGCAAAGAACCGTTTTCATCGGCATATTTTTTCTTCTCCTCAGAAAAATATTTTAAGCATGTAATTTGTTAGCGATGGGAAGCCTTTTGAGGAATCTCTTTAACCATGTTATTTTGATGATTACTGTTATTCCATTGTTCATTCTTCAACTATGACGCTATATAACAATATATATAAGGCTGCTGCTTTACTATATAGCACTCCATGAAAAGGACTTACTATACATAACCAAGATGAAAAGAAGGAGGAGAAAAACAGTGGAGTAAAAGTCCTCAAGGACCCTTTTAAAAATCCACTTTTGTTGACTTGAGATCTCTCATCTCCTTTTCTACTTGAAGAAAGAAGAAAAGGAGAAGAACCTCTTGTCTACTGCATTACTTACTACACCACACGCTCTTAATACTCTGGAGAAGGGGAATATACACATATTATATAGAAAGAAAAAATCTGCGTACAAATGTACACAAAAAAATCTGCTTTCCTTTTTTACCATCATCGTCTTCCTCTTCTTCAACTCAGCTAACAATCCGCGTACGCAATCATCCACGCATGAAGAAGGAAAAATACTCCTGGAGTTTTTCCTTTCTCCAGCCAAATAGACATCTGTACACACCACGAACACACACACACATACACACATGCATCATCAAGGCATCTGCCTTTGCCTTGGAATGGCAGAGCAAAGCATGCAACGCGTAATTTCATTTGACCTCAGCAGACAACCAGACAAAAATAAAGTTTTAGCAAAGAGTAAGACGGAAAAGGAACGGGAGCCAAAGCCACAAATCCATATTATACACATCTTCCCATGAGAATATATTAAATAAAAAAGAGAATAGGAACAAGAAGAAATTCTCCTTCTTCCAAGTAATCTGCTGACATTGACACTGACATTCTCAACACGCCTTCAAGACATCTTCTCCACTCTCTCTTAAACTTCATACTACACTACAGCATATAAGGAAAGTAAGGAAAAGGAAACACATATACACACACAAAAACATCAACATGATGATGATATGATCATTCTTAGAACGCACCAAACCAATCCAATCTCATATAAGATCCATTTTTTTGTGTGGTGCTAAGCAAAGACTATTATATATTATATAATGCAGACGTATATACACATTCACTCACATTCACACATCTTTATTTGATAGATGCGCATTATTGCATGTCGATTTTCACAATCGAATTTACCAAGTGCAGTCAGCCACGCACAACACATCACATCACCTCAACTACACCACCATTCTACTATACTCAACCAAACCATCACAAAAAAAACTAAATCTGATCAGATCAAACTGATCAGCATGTTTCAGTGAACGAATAGGATACAATAAGAAGAGAATGTTGCTAACGGTATGCTTATGCTTATATGTGATGGGGTTATCGTTATCCACATGGAAGGATAAAGGAAGAATCAAATGTGATTTGATGCAATGCACATGGTAATAATGAAAATATGTTGCAGACAAGTCAACTCTGCGGTGTGTATATATATATACTGGATATAGTTAATAGGAAATCGAACATCGAAATTCGAAGCTGAATCATCATATCCTCCTCTACTTCCATGTTCCACGCATTTCTCATGTTCGATGCCACGCCAATCCATTCCATGTCACGCAGACACCACCAGACTCACAGACAGTGACTGACAAGAAAAGGTAAGAGAGGAAAAGGATAAAATTATCTAGATGGATAGATTCTGTACTTTTCTGGTTTTCGAAGAAAATAAAAAGAATAAAATTCTTAATTTGACAGTTTTCCTTGTTCCCTTCTGGAAATAAAGTTTCTTTTTTTATATGAGATAAATTTTTTTGGGGAATTTGGAATCAGAGGTCGGATTAGAATTATATCTTTGATATGATTTTCTCACCTTATTACTTTTCCCTAATACTTTCAACGAAAATGTCTTGATAATATTACATGATATTACAAATGAGGAAGGAAATACAGCCAATCTAATCTCCCTTTTCCCTAGTTCCTGATGTGGATGTTGCCTTCGGGGGTTGGAAAGATTCCAATATATTTATTCATCATCACGCCCGCGCACCCGCCTCAAAGTAGCAAAATATCCTAATGAAAATGAAAAGTGGAAAGCCTACCTTTTCAACACTTTTTTCCTTCTATTCCCTCCAGTTCCCAAATAAACTTAATAAGATATAACCCATTAAGCTTCAAAATGTTTTCTCGCCTTGCTAGAGAATCCTCCAGCGAAACACAGAAGAAAAATACAAATAATCCATGTACATTTTCATATTTAAGTAAAAAGCTCATAATTTTCCCGTCCTATTCCGTGATAAAATCATTTTAAGGATGGAATATCATCCCAAAAAAGAACAAGTATAAATTGCCCTTTTCCTTATGCTATTTGAAGCAATTATACATAAACTAAACCAATGTCCGTTAAAGCCAAAGCTAATTTGAAGAAAATTGAGTTTTTCATCTTTCCCAGAATAACGCTTTTGGATATTAGCTTAGGTGCTTGGTACCCTCTTTGCATTATTTTCTTGAAAAAAAAACATAACTAAGATGCATGTATCACAATTTATACGTGAATTTTTAAGAGATTCTTTTGTTTCCTTAAACAACTTGAGTCTATTTATGGAACTTTTTGAGGAAAGGAAACGAGCAGGTAAATCCCGACGTAAACAAAATGAGTTGCTCTTTTTTCAAATTACCTAAAAAGTAGCTTCATAGTGCCTTTGGAATTGCCGTGCCGTTGTATAGTCTTCTCCTAATATAAATAAGTACACCTTGGCTAAACGAACTGCTTTGAAAAAGGTATCTCCTTCCTATCCGTAAGGAAAACCAAACAATGTTCATTGTTATCCTAAATGAGCCACAGCTAGGGAGATAGAGAGAAAAGAGAGAAGGGATAGAAAAAATCGTTTTACACCTTATGATAAAGTGTGTGCATATGAAAATCTTGAAGGAAGGAATGTATATGGATGCCTCACGGCACTAAATATTATTGTTGATGGTTCATGATGATGATGATGAGCATCAGAATATATATGCATATACCTGGCTTGACTGTTTTGCTTCTGGTTGCTTATTTCGGATTCAAATTTCTCTGTTTTTATCCACGTGTGGTGATGATGAGAGTGAGCTTGTGTTAAATTCTTATAAGGATACAAAAGTAATACATATGAACATTTATGTGTATAGATCCATCCATCCATATTCATGGGAAGGCGATGACTGTAAAGAAGAAGTATACGTCTATAGGACAAGCAAAAGGGTTTAAAAGAGGAAGAAAGAGAGTAAGAAAAATGCTCAATTTTACTAAATCACGCTCAGCTCGTTAGCAGCCTTTTGAGAAGTGGACTTGAAGGATTCTTGATGAGCTGTTAGAGAATATACAACAGGAGTTGGTGAAAAAAAATCGGTTTTTCTCTTAGCATTCTCAGTTCCTTATTATAATATTTTCAACCTAAACCAAGTCATTATGGTAGTGGAAAGGCTTTTCTTAAAAGCTACTGGCATGGTATAGACTGATGACATTTGTGATGATGATATTTTATTTTAAACATAAAATATTTTTCGATCACATTTTTTTTTCAAAACGAGAACGTGTGCAGTTTGTTATATGTTCTACCTAGTAATAACAATGAGCCGTGCATTATTTTTGGCAAAACAAATATAAACCTACTACTAAACTACTTTTTTAACTCTCTACCGTGTTCTCCCACTCCACTCACTTTTTGGCACCATGTGTCGTTCATTGTCCCCCTTTTTTAAAAACAAGTAAGACAAAAAACAACACAAGGAAATAATATTTTTATTAGCACCTGGCCACACCTTTCATAATGTCTCATGCTGATATATTACACATCCCAAGCTAAGCCAAGATGCTACTGCACTTGAATGCATTGCAGTTGCAATACAACCGTGTAATTCTTTCTACCTCGGTGTGTACTGGTGTTACTGCCTCCTGCTCTGCATAATATTCATCATCATATATTCATCATGATATGGCTATAAATCTGGGGGAAGCTGATGGATTGCTATTGCTGTTGTTATCGAAAAATTGTATCATGAAATGAACACAATTTCTAGGCGTCAGAATATCATCATCCTTAACTCTCTATATAAACTTAAGAAACCCAAAACCCAGTGGCCCTAGCAAACTAGCGGAGAATACGGAGGTGATTAAAATTATAGAAGCTTTCAAGTCCGACACTGAACTCATTACATCCTGTGGAGGAGCCAAGGGCAATTTATCTTATAACATAACACCACATCACTTTACTTGAGTGTATATATAATGTAACCGCATCTCCATTGTTTCCCTCGTGTTCCTCTTCTTCTTCTCCATAAAAAATTAAGATTTTTCTCAATCTGCTTTACATTACTTTAGCCCTCTGCCTGTACCTCACTTTTATATTTTATCTACCTATATATTATACCATCCTTATAATGAATTCATATGAATGTACCCAATTCACTACAAGAAAAAAGAGTTAGATGAGGATGAGACTGAGGCAGACATCAAACATCATGACATGACGTCTACAACACAACATGACGATGATATACGAGTGCATACACATGTAAAATGCTCCAGTTACATTATTAGTTGCTCAGTGTTTTTAAAAACTTTTTTTTATTCATCTTATATTCATCATGATGATAAGTTAAGGATGAAGGAGGTGAGCCTTAAAGTAGATCAGTCTTTTTCAGTTTAATTCAAATCACTGTGTAAAACTTGGAGTCGGCCTTTTGGCATTTTGAGTGTTGAATATTCTTCAACTTGAAAAAAGCCATTTCGTAAATCTTTCTTTGTTTTCTTAGTTTGTCAGTATGCAATGTCCTATTGTTATTGCCCATTCCATTTTAGTGTTGGAGAAGGGAAGCTCTACTTCTACGTCCGTCAGGTCTCACAAGCATGTTCAGAATGAATGATGATGATCGATAATCTACCTTGTGCTGGTTGTGCATTGAGCACACTGATTTATTTTTTGACTGTTGCGGCTCAACTGGACTTTGTGTGTTTGCGTTTGTATTGAAATTTGAAATTGAATTTTTCTTTTTTTCATTTTACGACTTGACTAAACCCGACTTTTTGGAATGGTATGGATGGACTTAACGAGGTCGAGAAGAAAACTAATGTGAGGTAGTAATTGACTTGGACATTTTTGAATTTTAATAAGAAAAGAAAACGAAAGGTGGATCCTGATTTTGAATGGGGCGGATGTGCTCTATTTCTTTCTTCCTCTGTTGACTTGAGGTTTAGTTTTTGCATTTACATTTTGAAGATACGTGGGATGTTATATGAATACTAAATGATTTTTTCTTTAGTTTTTCTTTCTTTCTTTCAAAGAGCAAATTGAATAATTGGATTTTTATGAGTTGTAAATCATTCGTTATGCTCATCATCATCAAATAGTGTAATGGATACTCTCCATAAAAAAAGTCTTATGTAATATGTATATGTTTGAGTATGTGATTTTTCTCCTCTCAGAATTTATGCTCAATGTTTACGTTGATGGGCTCAGGTGTGCGTGAAATCATTCAAAGTCATGGAATTAATACTGCAAAAAATTGAAGTGGGTAGTCAGTAGTATCGTGCAAGTGCAAGTCCGTTGAAAAAATAAATTAAATAGAGTTTGCTCTGGTTGTTCTTGTTTTGTGGCATGTAATGCGATGCTCCGTTGAATAATTGAAGAAGTGAGTTGCATATTCCTTGCATTGCATATTATAGTAGTTGGTGGGCTCTGTAGTTTGTGGGCATGTCTGAGGTATAAAGTGTAATTAATTACTTGAGGGTCCACGTAAAAACAAGTAATTACATGGGTAGTTAATTGGAAAAATTGTAATATGCAGTTATAGTTGGGAGGCATATGAAAAGTAAATATTTTACTTTTGAGTCATCATCATTTGTATTATAAACGTAATAGAATGCTGAATTAGAATTCAAGGTTAAAACTCGACTAGAATACCAAATCACGGCTAAGGCTTTCTCCAGCTCACAATTCTCAACGTGAATGAATTCCAAATTCCAATATACTGTTGTTTGTTTCACTCCAAGACACTTACATAGTGAAGTTGCATGTGCGAATCAAGAC
>JAANSM010000747.1:0-23759 GCA_036850725.1 Orchesella villosa | reverse complement strand
ACATTGCCCCAAATGAGGACAATGTGACTATTCAAACTTCAAACTATGTAAATGTATAGTACCTACTTTCGAATATCAATATTACGTTTTTGTATATCGAAATTGACTTCGATAAAATTGCTGCTGCTACAAATTCTATATAGTTGATAGCCCAAAAATTGGACAGATTTCATTAATGCGCTTGAGTACTTATTCTCATATTTAATCCAATAATCTAACCATTTTGTTCATTTCTGTATGATAATATAGTTTACCAGAGTGGAATGATCACTGGAGCATCGATCCAATTACTGGGGTACTCTCGCCCACTCGACCATTGATTGGATACCAGACCTCCTCGTCCTCAGGGAAGGACCAAGACAGAGATGATAGTAATGCTAACAATAACAATAGTAATAGGGAGATACTCAGGGTTCGTGCCAAAAATCGGTGGAATCCTTCACCGAACGCGGGTAGCTTTGCCACTGTGAATATTCATATCCGTCCTGTGAATCGTTACGCACCACAAATACGTATCAATCGTCCGCCACAGGTTAGATATGCACTAAACATGTATATTTCTATTTGGGCATTTGCCTAATCTATTTTATTCGCTATGCTAAATTTTTTTTAGAAACTTAGAAAGTCAGTGGAAAGTTAAAATTAGTAATTTGAAGTTGATGATGAGGATATTCTAAAAAAAACATTTTATACAATAATTATTCCACCAATTTACGCTCCAGGTTGAAATACGCCCATACGGAGTAATCTATGCAATAGTAAGTTATTCGTGATCCTGACGAGGGAGAAAATGGTATTGTGGATTTGGAAATTAAAGAAGGTGATCCAAATGGAGTATTCCGTGTGAGTCCAACCAGCTCAAGGAATGAGTTTTACATTGAGATGTCACCAATCGTAGCAGCCAACTTCCATTGGAATCCTGATAAACTGTACAATTACAATCTCACATTAAAAGCAACGGACCGGGGAAGCCCTGTCAAAACTTCTGAAAAGGTCAGTGAACAGAATGAAATGAGTTTTGAGTTTTTCCCCTAGTGTTTTCTACTTTTTCCTCAAGTTATACAAATACAAATAGTGGCTGTGTATATAGCAATGAATTTCTAGTGTGCATATGCATCACCATCAATCGATACAAATAAAGTTTTACCCGATATGTTATAAATGTCTTTCATGTGCATGCATGTCATTTGGAAGTTAGTGTAGGGGGAAAGTTATACTCTCCTCATAAAATACAAGCGACAAGAGGGAAGAGAAAGGATATGACGATGACGAGATCTATTACAAACTGATTCTTAAACTGACTGTGAAAATTTATTTGGGAACAAGACTCGAAAGTATGCGTACGTTGAACGTAGGGAAAAGGATGCACGTGCCTTTCAAGTGTAAATCCTGTTGGCGAGACTATTTTTCTCTGAAAGTGCACACAGAAGAGATGTGAAGTCAGAACGAGGGAAAAAGAATTGTCGATTGGATGACTTGATACTGTATTTTATAGTTTGATTTATTTCACTCTCAGGGATTTTTATACAGGACATTGCAATGATGATGATGATGATGATGATGATGGTGATGTAGGGTGTAAACGTATCTTATTTGAGTTTGGAAAGGAAGAGAAAAATCTGTAAAGCATTATTTTTTCTCCCCAATTTCCCAGGATCTCCAAGTCCGTCTTGCTGATGTACTCTGGTCTTCCATATCGGCCGCTTCTTCATCCTCCTTCTTCTCCCCTTCATCTTCCTTCTCACTGAGTAGCTCTGCCGGAGCAAATAGTGCAATTTTTGAGAAGGACGTTTATGAAGTGGAAATCTCTGAAACGGCTCCACCACACTCTGTAGGTTTCCGACTGAAAAGACCAGACTCCAAAGTTCTTCTCACCATTTCCAGTGGGAATGAAGGACAGGATTTTTACTTGGAGGAGACTTCAGGCGTGCTTTACACTTCCAAGTGGTTGGATGCAGAGACTAAGTCAACTTACACGTTGACGATTGACTCCAGGGACCGAAGGCCTAATCGGATTGGTGACTTGTCAAGGAGGCGTCAGTCGGTGGCCAAAATTATTGTGAAGATTACAGATGGTGAGTGGCGTCAAGACCTAATGGTGTATAAAATATCCGCTATATGTTTGCTTATACTGATTTATATGTGTGTCTCATGCTTCAGTCCATATGCGCCACTTAAAACAAGTGAAAACAGCAAGTAATGTGCATTTTTCTTATTTTCAAGGCTTGCCCTACAAAATTACTTTCAGTTTGTTTATTCCAACTCTTTACGTCCCACAGTTGTACATGTACATATTTCTATGCTTTGCTTATCAGTGACTTGTGAAATCCTCTTTTGTATGTCATTTGCACAGGGAAAATAGGGATTATTTATAGATGCACAACAACATGCGTGTTTTATACATGTGTGTTTTTAGTTCTGAAGGCTGTGTGAGAAAAATGTAGCAATGTTGAGTTCTTTATAGCTTTTTTTCCTTATTTGCTTTCTACTTTCACTTTCTCCTTTCCTCTCAATTTACAAACATTCAAATGGAGGGAAAAAATATATGGTGAGGGGAATGGTGTTAAGAAAGCAACTTAAGGACATGGTGAAAGGATTACATTTCTCACACAAATCACGATCGGGTGTTTATTGCTGTTTTTCTACCAGAATTATCAGGCATTATAGCGCGAACAACGACTCTTGTTAGTTTATAGTCTGTGTGCCATTGCCTTTCGATTTTCACGACTTTTCTCACAAATTTTCGTCCAGTTTATCGTGATTTAAGTGTCTACTTTGGACGTTAGTAGCAGAGCAGGAGAAAGAATGGGGGTGCTATTGGATGAAGCAAAGCACACACTCGTCTAATGTTTGTTCCTGAAAGAAACATGATGCCTTAATGCAAAATCTGTGAGAGAGTATAGAACTCGCGCTCGTTTAGGTTGAGGCACAATATACGTGTGAGATTGAGCTAAATAAATAAATTACTAATGTTATGTACATTTTGGTTATACAACTTTTCCCACATTGCTTTCACTGATTGACATATTGCACTTAAATTTTGTACTATATACAATATATCTAACTCAGATTTTGAATTGGCTCATGTCTCGATTTTAATAGGAAATGGTTTTTTTTCGTTAGGCTTAAAGTAGAATCTAGGAAGGATATGTTAAAAAGGCTTCTCAAATTACTTTTTAGCAAATAATTGAATGATGCAAATTAAGTTTTACGAGAGGTTTCCTCAAAAAAGGAAATGAAGAATACGATTATTTGCCAACGGAACGGTTTTCGTAAACAACGAAAGTGGCTCAATTGGTGGGATTACGAAATCGTCTATAACATTTGAATCTGATTCTGCTTGACTGTCTTTCGTGGCAAAATAGTTATTGATGTAGTTCCAATCTATTTTACACAGACTACAGCAGAAATTAATCAGAGGCGAGACACACTATACTGCTTTTGCTTTATTCGTTTTACCATGTCAATTGAATTGTCCAAGTACTTTGTGAGATGGAGTTTCCCTATCATACTATAAGTTGCTGATGACTGCTGAGAATTCTTTGTAATAAAACTGTGATGTAATATTATATATTGTACGAAAGATGTGCAACGTTATAACTCAGAAATTTCGTTAATTAACTTCATTACTAACATCAACAGTAAATTTGTATGAATGTTTTGGCTACATGAGTTTGTTGTCGTAACCCTAAAACCGTAGTGCACAAAATGTTTAACAATAACCTGAATAATCGTAATTTTCCTGACGGCATTATTATTTCAGCTTGTAAGTTGAAGCTTATATATATCTTCGCATATTTATTTTCACTTAGATATTCCCACCCACTCATTTTCTCCGTAGATTATTGAGGTGTGCTGCCACACAAATTTTTACCAAAAGCTGTTGCTCTCTACCCTTTTTCAGCATACCCGCTCCTCCTCCTCCCTCGCATTTCTTTGTTTTCCTTGGCATTCGCTGTAGTAATTATTTCCAGTGCTGCTTATGCAACTCCAATAATTAATGATTTGAAATGAACTCTGGTAACAATAAGTGTATAAGTATGTATATGTGTGTAGGAGTAAATAGGGAAGAGGAGAAAGCAAATGGTTTTCACTTTCCATTACCACCATTACAATTCAAAGCATTATATACATTTTCATGACGATGCTGACGATGTTATTTTCCTTTTTTCTTTACATTCACTCTCCTTCGCGGCAGGGAATGATAATGACCCCGAGTTTGAGACAGCCAACAATCCAACACAAGTTTCCCTGATGGAAAATGAACCAGTTGGGACAAAAGTAGCCAAAATCTCAGCAAGGGACCGAGACCAAGGAGAAAATGGGTAATTAACTCTAACGATATCGTTTCTTTTCGTATTCCCCCATTACTATACATTCATATAAAAGGAGGGAGTGAGTTCTCTCTCTCTACTTTCTACGTACTGCGTGTGGCGTGTACAATGACAAAAAAGAAGTCCAAAACGGAGAAATTTTACCGACAGTTTTACCAAATTGTCTGCTGTTTCATGCACCAAACATGTACCTATAATACTTTTTATATCAGCTAGAAAGCAAAAACAACACCATCATGCAGCTAATAGTATAGCTCTTTCGACACGCGTGTATTCATTTGACGTTAAATGTAACAGTTTCACTTTTTGTTTCGAGCCATGAAAGCAATTTCAGTATTAGACACCACGATATAGGGAACAAACGTTATATACGTTGTTATTATATCCCATCTTAGGAACTGGAAACTGACTTTTTTGTTTCTATATTGCTCAAAATGAATGAGGAAACGAGATGGAAGAAAATGAACGTGTTTTGTACCGCTTTAGGAAAACGCTGACATTATTACGAAACTACTGCTGCTGTTACCAGAGTCAAGTTTTCTTTGTGTCTTCTTGGGCCTTGGAGAAAAGTAAGAAGTGCAGCATGAAGCATGAGAATTGTAGGAAAAACACAAAACTGTATAAGTACCTTATAAATGGGTCCATATATAGAGGAAATCTTCTTACGTACATTTGCTATAAGATTGTGAGTGTCAGCAGTTTTCAACAGCTCTGTTGTCCTTCCTTTTCCTTCATTTATTTCTTGACTTGCTGTCTTTTCACATTTTCATCAGTTTTTTCGCCCATTCTCATCTCATAACGAACAAGTTGTAGAAAAAAGTTGCTTCATCGGGAATTAGCTGCTGCTAAACTACTCTATTTGTATATATAATCATAGATATATACTATGACTTACTCGCAACACATTGTTTCATATATCTCGCGTATTAATTGCATCCATTTAAAAAAAATTTTGTTATCCATATAACGTTAGGTATATTTTTGATGGTTGCTGCTGGCAGACAAAACGATGAAAATTTTATTCTCTCAGCTGCCGAGCCGTTTTTATCACGGATTTATGAAGCATTATACGTAAATATGGTAGTAAAAAGGGCCATTTACTTCTCGAATCTAGAGCCTCTTTGTTTGTCATATATCTGCGGCGGAAGAATGTTGAATTATAGAACGAATGGACGTATATGTATTCATATGCTAGATCTGAAGGGAACTCATAACGAAGCCGTTATTGGGATATAGTCACCACAGTGTTATCAAGCCAAAAGTCATTCCTCCTCTGGACATTTTCAGTCGTTTCATTGTTCTCTTGAATAAAAGAATATATCGGCTTATAAACACCAAAAATGATGAAGCATTGTTCTCTTAATTTCTAATTTGCAGATATGTAACATACAACATTGCAAATTTGAAGCCGGTCCCTTTCTCCATTGATCATTTTAGTGGTGAGATTCGAACTGCCAAGTCATTTGACTTTGAAGTAGATCGTCGTGAGTTTCAGCTGCTGATCCGAGCTTCAGACTGGGGCCAACCGTCGAGAAGACAAAGTCAAACTACGCTTAATATTAACCTTCTTGATGCCAATGATAATCGCCCACGTAAGTCGTCCAACTTTATTTATTATTTTATGTAAATATCACCGCTTTAGTTTATCACGTATTTTTATTCCATAAAAACAAAAATCTATTTTTTATGCTTTGAAACACTCAACTCAACGTAATTTCTATCTACTATATCTAATCCAATCATACAAATAAGAGTAAACATTATAATCTGGAGCTAAACTCTTTTGTGTAATGGACTGCAATTTTTATGCAAAAAAATTGCGTGGTGTTGGATTTTAGCTTTGTATATAGACTATGCGGCTGACACCAGATGTAAATAATTTTGTATAGCTTCCAGGCACAAGTTGAAAGTTAGTTGGGGAGAGAGAGAGAGGAGGGCTAGATGACTAGAGAGAAAGTAGGAGAAAGGGTAAACTCTCTCAACTCCCCACGGTCCACACTCCATTTACCAACAAAATTTCTTTTCTATATAGGGCTCGTAAATTTTTTATATGCGTAAAAAACTCCTCTCATCTCTCTTTTTTCCTTCAGCTTCCTATATTATTGAATGCAGGACGCCCTCACACATGAAGAATGAGGAGGAAGGAAAATATAGTGAAAACAAAAAAGTTGGGAAAACATTGCGACTAGGACAAAACAGCAAAGTGAATTTTTTTATGGGGGCGATGGATAGTCCATTGCATTTTTTATCATCACATTTCACATACCTCCGTATAACCGGTGCCATCACATAATGTGAATACATGTACCTAAAGTAAATGCATGCATATGTATACATAATATGTATGTACCCGTGTGTAATTTCACTTCTTGAACATGTTCTTGGCCTGTATACATCCCGCATTAGAACTAACTTTTCCTTTACGTTGGAAAGTAATCTAAATTGTAATGATAATCTTTGTAGCGTTATATCAACATGACCGACTAAGCGGTCAGGCCACAATTTACACATATGGGCCTATGTAAATGTAGTGTAAATACATAGATACCCCTTAAAAATTCAAGACACTCTAGGGTTTCCTCCCCGTAAAATGGTTTAGTTTATTCTGCCTAAAATATGCATATCAGAGAAACACATGTGTATAAAAATTGGTGAAACAGAAAGTTTAGAAGTATATTCATCCATGTTCAAAATGCAAATAACTTATATGACCATGCAGAAAGGTAAAAAATAGAAACGAACAGACAGATATAGACATAGAAGGATATGTACTGCTGACGCGAAAACTTATTTGCATCCCACACATCTCGCTGGGCTGTCTCTACTATTTTGTTTGAACAGAGGAGAGCAAGGCACAACAATGTTATATGGGTGTAAACATTACTACTTTTTCCATATTGCTGACTGGTCATAATAAAAACCATATATATGTTATGTACTCATTCCTTCCGTTAAAAATGAAAGCCAAGGTTTATTAAATTTTTGCACCCCGTCGTAAAGTTTACCGACAGCGTACTTCCCTATCTACGTATTTGCAGGCAGATTCAGGTTTTCTTTTCACCGGCTTGCTACAATGTAGGTTGAAGGTACCTCTTACTGAGGGTACAACACATTCAGAATTTTTACCTATTTTAGCGTAGGGAAAAGTAAATTATACATTTTTTACATGCATATTATATACACATGTGTGCCTCGACAGCGTCGACACTCTCACTTGTCATTACAGTGTTTTCACCAGTATTCTTTCATTCTTTAAGTGTGTAAGAACATCCGGTTTGCTTTGCCCCTATGCCGTCCCACTGTCTCCTTTTTATTCAGAATTTTTATAAAATATACACTCAAAAGGCGGCGAAGAGAAAAGGGAATTATGCGAAAGCACAAAATAAATATGCATGACAATGCATATATAACAGTTTTTTGTGTGTGCAATGTTCTTCTTGAAGTTGTAGAGGATCTGGAGTACAAGTACAAGCAGTAGTGTGCTATTCTACGAAAAGTAGAAGTATTTTGCACAGCATGCATACGTATAACAATAATAATTCACTCTTGTTTAAACTACATTTCATTTTCCTTTAACTGGATCATATCATTTCATATTGTGCAAACACACAGTGTGCAGAGCAGGCGACAAATACTGACCGCAAAAATATATAATGCGGAAAAGAAAGGAGGAAGGAATAAAAAAAGCATACACACTTTCACATTGCGAAACTCAAGTGCAGCAGAAGCAGAAGCAGTGCAGCAGCAGATGTTCCATCCGATGTTCTTGTAGTCTAATGCAATGTTTCATGTCATTTTCGTTCTTGAATTGCAATACACAAGCTGCTATAACACTTATCATGTATGTAAGTACCGTTAGGGGTACACACGTTATTAAGAACGTCCTTTGCGTCGTCCGTCTATCATCGAGCATGATATGATAATCTGTAAAGCGGTTTGGCCTTTTCTAATTCTGTGTTCAGTATTGCGTAAGATCAAAGTGGAAGTCAAGTTCTGAGACAGCCAGTAGATATAAGTAGGTCAAGAGGAACGAACCGAGTCAAATGTAAAGACTTATTTGAAATGAGTTGCATATAACTTATGATGCATAATTCAAAAGCCAATGGGTATGTAGCTAATTAAAAATATGCAATCAAAAGTATAGAAGCATATAACTGGAAAAGATCATGATTAAAGTAGTTTTCAGTAGAAATGCATATAGTCTACGACCTTCAGGGTACAGATCAATCAATGCTATGTCACAGAGGTGTATACTTAAAAGGTGGGTAAAATAGGCTATGTATACATTAAAATGCTATGCTCCTTTCGCAATGTAGTTACATCTCGAATTGTCGGTCTTATTATATTTTTGAGATACTTCCTCTAGCTGACAGCATCGTTTTTTCTTCGTCTTGTGTTTTTTGCTTTCTCCAAAATGAAATAGGTCTGTAGGCTTTAAAAGGGGATTTTCATCCCGATGAAGAGTTTTATTACATGAAAAAGCAGCTGTGTATATTTCTTTCTCTCTTTTCATTTGACCAACTTTTCACTTAATAAAAAAGCATTCAGGATTATTATTACGTTCACTAAAAAAAGTACTGCATTGGAATGGTTGAGAAAATCGGAGTTCCTGTGTTCCTCTCACCGGATGCTGTACATCCTGCGAGGCAAAGAAATGCATTATGGCATCACACCGAATAGGATGCTTTCATGTATGTTTCGTAACAGCTACTTTAAAGGAAGAATAACATACTTCTATAGAAATCCTCCTAAATTCAAATTTCTTTGTGGTTTAATTTCATTTTCATAGAATTATTTATGTTCAATGATTCACAATTGACAATAATCCGTAACAAGCTTAGTATATCAAAGTTTGTAATGTTATTTCAGAGAGGATTATATATTATATTATAAATTAATTGAAGGGGAAAGTGGAAACGTGGACATATTTTCCAACTTAAACCAGCATTTCAAAAGTACCAATGATTATGCTAGTGTTACTACAGTACAAGTACATACTTATTAGGCATCATAAGAAAGTCTCTGTATCATATTTACTTTCTGTCTCACTCATGAATACCAATGACCAAGCATGGTTCTTATATATATATATAGCTTGCTAAAAGTTGGAAGTATAAACCTTTATGGGATCACTTTTGTCATATTATGTACTTTCGTTGAACTTTCTCATCCACATTTTATTACAATTTCACCCACTTTTTTTTTTCTTAGATATATATATATAGCTTGCTAAAAGTTGGAAGTATAAACCTTTATGGGATCACTTTTGTCATATTATGTACTTTCGTTGAACTTTCTCATCCACATTTTATTACAATTTCGCCCACTTTTTTTGCTCCAATACTGTCTTCAACGTTTCTCCTTATTCTTTTTCGATTTTTAGTGTTCACCGTGAACGACTGCTTTGCAGTTATTGACCGAAGTATAAAATTTGAGACGGAGATTGGAAAACTGGAAGCTATTGATTTCGACCGAAATGATGTGGTCTCATATCGAATGGTGAGTGGGAATGAAGACGGTTGCTTCCAAATGGACTCCCATACAGGGAAAATCAAAGTAATGTGCGATTTACGGGATGTACGCTCAACAAAGCGCAATTTGAATGTGACTGCCACGGATGGAGAGTACTTCTCTGACGTGATGACAATCAAAGTTGAGCTGTGGGACTCGATCAAGAATAATTTCACCAAGCAGGACACAATCAAAAGTGGAATCAAGCTTTTTTCTACTGCCCAGTCAATTTTTGAGTGTCGGGATACTGGTGTCCAAGAAAGATTTGATAGAATGGCAGCACTCAGTGAAAAAAATAATCAAAAGGATGATATCGAATTTGGAGGAGAAAATGGGTTTCCACTCGTGCCAAGCCGTTACGGAGAAAATGTGCACACGCCAAGTTTTGTGGATTTGCCAGCTGAAATTACTGTAAGTTCCATTCCACTTTTTTCCTTTCATTTCCTAATTTAAAAAAAGAAGTTTAATCTCTTAAGCCCAAAGAGAACCATAATTGTTCCGGTGGTGCTTTCATTGTAAAACGAATTTCTCACACTTTGTTAGCCTCCTTCTCCACAAAAAAAAGTTTCAAGTAATGAATTTAACCGTTAAAGTTAAGAGGCAAAAAATAAAGATGGTTGGTTGAGTTTGCTAAGACATGTGTATGTATGATGGACAACCCAAAGGCAGTTTAAGATTTATAGACACGTCTCTCTGTCACGGAAACTTATGAAACCGGAATGAACATTATCGTAAAATCGAGGCAAAAGCAAGGAGCAGGGGAGGTGGTATTTGTAAGTTTTCTAGTTAGAAGTAACTAAAAACTGGAGAAGGAAGTTAGGAAAATGCTAAAACGAGAGAAAAGGAAGGAAGCAAAGGAAATAATACTTTTTAATGCAAAGAAATGACATGCCATGGCACATTCTTAATAAATTTTGTGAAAGAGGGTGGGTGGCTACTCTATAAATTAGGCTGGAATGGCAAGTCCCACAACAGAGTTAGTAATATGAAAGGAATGTTAAGGAGAAAAAAAAGTTCCTTTTAGTTAGAAGCAAACTGAAACCTGAATAAGAACTGAACGCTCCTGCTGTGAGCCTTTATTACTTCATGCGTTAAATGCAAACTGCATTTTTCATTCCGTCGGCTCCATACATCTTATTGCAAAAATACATTTCAACATGCAAAAAACTGTTGCCCTTTGAATGAGAATTTGTAGACATAAAGTTTATCATCATAAAATCATTGCAAAATGTTCTAACTTTAACTTTATAGGTAAACGAAAGCACCTCTGTCGGGACAACAGTCCTAAAGCTTCGAGGGCGTGACCTAGACAAGGGTTATAATGGTCTCTTGACATTCGTCATTTCGAGTGGAGATGAGGCACATGGAGCCTGGGATATTTTCAATGATGAAAGTCTTACCGCAACGGGTAGTTTCTCTCAAGAGGCCAATCTCATCCTTGCTGTACCTCTAGATCGAGAAGATATTTCTGAATATGTCCTAAATATCACAGTGTGGGATCAAGGGAAGCCAGCCAAGCACAGTTCTAAGCTTTTGACTATCAAGGTTCGTACCGTATAAACTTAAACCTTTATATAACACGGTAAAGCATACGGCTTAACATCGCATGGAAAGTATGCAATGTTTCCTCCTTTCTCACACAAACAACCTTCCGATCCCGAAGCAGCAGCTGCAGCAGCAAAATATTGTACACTTGAGAGTGAGAGCAAAGCTCCCAGTTATCAGATTAGTATCACAACAACCATGAAATATAACTTGTCAAAAGAACTTGTCCAATCTAAAAAACATTCTTTTAGAGAACATACACCGTGCTAATCTAATACGATTTTGTTGTTGACTCTGCAACTTGTTTTCATGTGTGAAATCCAGACAAGATTTCGGATATTGATAAGTGAATTACCCCACAGGAAAAAAAACTTTTCTCTCTCTCTCTCGTGTTATGCTGTATGATGATACCGAAGCTGCATAGCATGCATGATGTCGTAACATATCTTGATAAATCTTCACTTTATACCTCTCCCCCATGTACAGGTCTTAGACAATAATGATTGTAAGCCGGTATTCACGAAAACAGCGATGAAGATAAAGATCGGTGAGGGGAGTGAGCTAATAGGGGAGCAACTTCTCCAAGTCACTGCCTACGATGATGATCAACCCGACACACCAAACTCTGCTGTTTCCTACAAGCTGCTGAATGAGCTACCTGAATTTAGTATTGAAGAGAAAACGGGCATCATAAGACTGATGAGAGATTTGGACAGAGAAAGGCAAGACTTGTATGAGCTCCTTGTCGTTGCTGAGGACGGTGGAACGCCAAAACTGTCCTCAATAGCTCTAGTCACAATCCAAGTGGATGACAAAAACGATTGTCCTCCCAGATTTGAGTCATTTAGCCAGCCAACCATGATAGCCAGGTCAGCACAAGGAGGATCATCAGCCCAACAGAAACAACAGCAACAGGGTTACCAAAACAATGTTGGGATGTTATCACAATCATCATCCACAAGGTTGGTGAAAATTATGGAAGACTGGCCAGTGGGTGGTGTGGTCACACAAGTGATTGCCAAAGATGATGACCTTGGTCTTGGAGGCATTGTCCGCTATTCCCTCATGGATGGGGATGAAAATGGAGACTTTCGTATTGATGAAGTTTCAGGCGTGGTTCGTGTCAAAAAGGAATTGGACTATGAGAAAACATCCATTTATAATTTGACCATTAGGGCAAGGGACATGGGAACGCCTCCGTTGTTCACAGATTCCTTCCTTGTTGTTGAGGTAAGATGTGAAGCAAGTTTTAAATGTAGTACAATGAAAGCCAATTTTCTTATACTTTGCAGTGCTAAAAACAAAGACTTTCTTTGCTTTGCTTAAGTAATACCTATATTTTGCTTCTTTGTTATGCTGGTAAGGTATCTGGAGCTCAGCTCAGACGTTGGTCTGGTCGTATGAAAAGATGGCAATGTTGATGGTTATGATGATGACATTTCCTTTTTTATTGTGACAATGACAATTGGCATTTTCGTTTTCTAAAGACAAAAATAGTTTTGTTCGTGGATATATACACGCTTTTGTCTAATAGCAGGACAACCGTGTCACGTCGTGTCGTTGTCCTACTTTTGCACTCACGACTACTTGTATATTTGAGGAGGCTTGCGCTGAGGCACTCTGAAACGAAATAAAAAATGTGTCTGAGATGTGCTCAAGGCTTAAGAGAATTTTCTCATTCTTTCCTATTATCTTATTCTATGTTCCTGACAAAAAATGTAGAAAGGAATGAAAATCGAAGAAAACGCAGATAATATGCATGTATTACCCAATAAACCGATACAAATATCATAAGGGCTCAATAGAAAGGGCATAGGAGTATGCAAAGAGTTGGTGGAAAGCAAGTTTTTTCTACTACACTACATCACATGCCATAATAAACGTATCCCCTTGAACGACTCACTTTTGTTTTGAGCCTGTTTCATCCAGTCGACACTCACTCAAACAAGTAATGCGGATAAACGTGAACAATATGTATTCTTTTACATTTCCAAGAATAACAGAGCCAAAGTAACGGGCAGATAGAGAGAGAGAGGTAGAGTAGAGACGTAGCTAGAGCTAGAGACAGGAGAAATTGGACGATAGGCTTGTTTCGAAATGACACGGCAACTTGAAACTCAAGTTGGAATGGAAAACACTTCACGCTGTTGGCCTGACAAGAAATGGAAGAAAGTTGACTTGAGTGGAAGTCGTGGTGAAAGTTTTCGATACGTGTGTGTGTGTATGCATGCACTACACTTTTCGGGCATTTGTTTTTGTATCTTTTTTGAGAGGAGTCCATAACCAAGTGGAAAACCTTTGGGTTCTAAAGTAGAGATATATAGTTTGAGGGCCTTTTCTCCGTTTTACCCTCTTTTATTTCCAACTTTCTCTTTCGTGCAGTGATGATGATACGATATATGATGCGACGTCCTCAAAATAAGTTACCATATAGCTTACATGTGAGGTTACCATTGGACAGTTCTCATATCACGTTCGTTATCTCCCTATATGTATATAAGCACTACGTACTTAAACAATGAACTGTGCCAATTTTTCCTGTCTTGCAACATTCAACCATTGTTCTCACTTTTAGTTTTCACAAAAGACAATGTGATGCGATGCAATTCAACGATTTTTTAAGCAAAGTTTTCTATATACTACATGAAACTCAAGAGTGAGAAGTCGGTACAACGTGTACAGCTCAAAGTTTGGTAGGGTATATATACGACCAGATTGGCAAGCGGAAATATAGATGCAACGTGGCAGTTACAAACCGTCTTGCTCACGCTTTCTTCTCTTTTCTACGGTTTCCTGAGCTAAAACTTGTCGACTTGTTTTCATCTTATACTTTCTCGAATACGAAACCGGCTCGTTTTCCATCTTTGTTTGTAATGGATTCTGAAAACAGGAAATTCTACTGCGCTTTTTCACTCTCCTTTTTGTCATTTGTAAGGCTTTCTCTTTTCAACCAAACGCGTTGCTAGTTTTCCTCTTGAAAATGGATTCACTTGAATTCACATTTTATCAGTGTGCACGCGTCTTGTTTTTTTCTATCATTGATGCTATTTTGATTCTCCTTTCTTTCTTTTACCTTTTATTTATCTAAATTAGAAGATGCACATATATTGTATGTACTATATGTGTACATCTAAGGGAAGGACGCTACGCATGTAGATGGTTATAATGAATGATTTTTCTTTCATTCCTTTCATATTCCATAGAAAGGTAGTTGAAAGCATTATATTGTTTCCATTCACGTGAGAAACTGATGATGAAAATCTAAAGGGCTGGAGGAACTATGGAGTCTGGAGTCTCATCTTTTCTGTACATCCACTATTAAAAATCCTAGAAATGTCCGATATTTTTTCAGTCGGTCTCTTTGAACAAGTCTTTACTCAAAGTTTCTCACGTATTACCCTTCACAATTATGCTTAAAAGGAAGCCGACTAAAGGAGAAGGAATCGTCTTTTTATAATGAAAGAGAGAGAGAGCATGTTATTACAGCGGAAAGATTAGTCAATGCAAGGGTTATATAATATGCCATATAATATTTGTTTTCATTTCCTTCCGTCCTTATTAGTTGTTTCTGTGAGAAGAAGTAAATAGAAGAAATAAAAAACTGCTTTTCAAGTACGGAGATTGAAAATACAATAAATGCTTTTACTTTATGTAGTCGAGTATTCGTGTAAGCTATTTGTAATGAAGAGTTGGTAAATAGAAAAGCTTGTAGGATGAAAATTACGTTTTTGTTTTGAAGGAATAAAATGGTATGGAAGTTTTGTCTAAAGTCATATCGCAACCTACCTCTGCTCCGAGATGGAGAAAATGTTTTGTGTTTGAGTTAACGTTTTATCTCAAGTTATTTAGTTCAACAATGTGGCATCCCGTATTCATACATATTCAACAGCCAAAAATGTCATCTGTGATTCCTTCTCATATGATTTTTTTCAGCTATTTTTCTTTTTCTTCGCAAATGTTTACTTTTGCATTTGATTAAAAGCTTTCATTTTCATCCTGAAAAAGTAAGTGTTTTCTTCACGAAGCCACCTAAAGAGAACGCTGCTCCTCTGTCTAACTTAATTTTGTTTTGTTGATGTTTTTCTTTCCTCAGGTGTACGACGTAGTGGAACAAGAACTTTCCGTCAGTTTTACAGATTTTGTGTCGCAAGCAAACATTTCTGAAAATGCTCCCATTGGAACGGTAGTCACAAACGTTGCCCTAGTCCCCTCCGACTCTCTATTTTACTTCTCTGGAGGTCTCGTCTTATTCCTTGAAGGCGAGTCCCGCTCATTCTTTACAGTAGACAATCAAGGCGTAATCCGAACCGCACACAATTTAGACCACGAAACTCATCCTTCCCACTGGCTCACCGTTGTCGCAAGAAGCATAGCAAGTGGGAAAGTTTTGGCAAGACTGGAATGTTTTGTAAAAGTTTTGGATGTGAATGAATGCCATCCTTTGACAACACTGCCAAGCTACACAATAGAAGTCCCAGAGAATGTCCCTTCCTCAACTTCTCTCATCCGCTTGGAAGCATTTGATTGTGATCCAGGTGCTTCCGGAAATCTCCATTTCTCATTGAAGACCTCTACTCCCTATTTTGAGATTCATCCAGAAAGCGGAGAAATCATCACGACGGATTTTCCCCTTGACAGAGAAAAACAAAGTGTTCATATTTTTGATGTGATAGTGACAGACTCTGGTCTTCCACCTCTGAACTCTACTAGTCAAGTCATTGTCAAGCTTCTTGATGAGAATGACCAACGGCCAAAATTCTTGTATACTAGGGGAATCCGCTATATCCCAGAATTGATAAATGAGCTTCAGCGGGATGAACCAACGGATGGAGAAAACTCTTTAGAAGAATCTTCCGAAGATGATGAGGAGGATGAGGATGAAGAACTGTCGAAATGGAGTGATTGGACTGTGCTGGAAATTGAGTCAAATACGGATGAGCTTACAAACATGGCTGAAGGTGGGAGTTGGAAGAAAATTTACAGAGTTGTTGCCCATGATGGTGACGCTGGAGAAAATGGAACAATACGCTACCGTCTGAAATACAGGGCAAATCCGGAAATTACTGCTGCTGATGAAACATTTTCCATTCATCCTGTCACCGGAGAAATTTATACTACCGCGAGCTCTCTCAAGGCAGACACAGTACTGAAGTTTCTTATTGAGGCAAGTGATGGAGGACTTCCGACCCCGTTGGTTGCTGAAACGGAACTTGTGTTGCGTGTCAAGAGTGTAAATCGTGGACCTTCAGAGCCTCCAAAAATTCTGTTGGCTACAAAAAATCATGTTGTTTCATTGACCACCAAGGAGAGAGCTGGCTACACGGTGGAAACCATTGATGCTGAGGATCCGGATGGGGATGATTTGTGGTATGAGATTGTGTCGGGTGACCCTGATCTCTACTTTAATATGTGGCCGGAATCGGAAAAATTGATTTTAGCGAGGCCGATACCAATGGCGAAAGAGTTCCGGCTAAATATCAGCGTTTCTGATGGTTCCAACTTTGTTTTCACACAGGTACGTACACAATCTAATCTGTTGTTTGTTGAATACACGTTGTATCATATAGTTTATGCTCATATGCTCAATACAATTCATGTTAGTACAGCAAATAACATGCATACAGGTAGACATTCATAAAAGAAGGCTAGAATGTATACATACATTCATTTTCATTTTCATTTGAACCTACAGCAAACAAGTAGGACTGTTCACACACTCACATTAATAACGCTTGAAATGGGGCCTTTTTGTCTTCAGAAGTTTCATGTCTTAATTGTATTAGGTTTTAGTATTTCTGCCATTAAACTACGTGGTGACAAACATACTTACGTGTCTTTGAAACTAGTATACTGCCCAAGAAGATGAAGCTCATTACGTCTCCATATCCGCATAAAGGCGTCCATTTCTAGTAATTTCTCGTAAAGCACAGAACCTACTAGAACTACTTAAGTAAAGAAGGAATAAAGTGGCAGTAAACGAAGATATTAAAGTCTGATAGGAATGAGCTATGGGTAAAATTAAATAGGGACAATATATTTATATGTACATATAAAGTATATTAAATACTTCTAAATTGCTTATTTGTGTGTGGTTCCTACAAACTCATGGAAAATCAGAGAAGTGCACTTGTAGAATCTTCGTAAGTGGGGACTACTGAGGAATAAGTACTCTCTCCTAAATTTTATGTATGACGGTAGCATCAGCGACAGCAGTCGTTTTCTATATGTGTACTCCAGCATTTCCTTCATTTTCCGTGTCCAACTTTATGCTCTTGTAGGGAGCGTTTGGTATAATGTATTTGCTTGGAGAACATAATGTTCGTCGCGGTTTTGTATGGCACTTTTGTAATTTATGTCTTGGATTTAGACAACCATACTCTATATGAGTACGAGTAAGTAGAAGTCGTATATTATAAAGTGTAAGACGTGGCAGAATATAGTATAGTAGTGAAGAGATGAGATTTAAGTGAATAAGAAGGCCCCTATAAAAGAAACCGTGGAAGACGAAGTAGGATTAATTCAGTTAACTTTGTTCCGTCCCAGGGAGAAAGATGATGAAACGTGCAGCACAGCAAAGCGACCCAAACCGTTACTGTGTGTGGGTAAAAGCTAAAAAGTTTTTTTGTATTTTAAAAGACTTCTACTATCATCTTGATCATATATATTATATATATTTATATATATATTGTAATATATATAATGTAAGTACTCAACTAAAAGCTAGAAGTGCAACAACGTTGAACGTATACGCATGCATGCATGACGCTTCTTTTATATAGATTAGGTGTAGTACTCGAACCACGCTTAGTATTCAGCGTTCCAGTGGTAGTCAGAGAAAAACGCAAGTGTCCTAATTACATGTCGCTGTATCGCTACCATAGTATGAAGTAAAATCTCAAGGGGATAAGATCTGTGTGTGGTATGTGGAGATGAGCATTGTATAATATATATGTATACGTAAGTACAAGTGATTCAGTACCTTAGCAAACAGTGGTAGCTCAGATTGGATGCATTATGGTCTCGAAATTATGCATTACTTTCACTTTGCCATTCGCTGGGTGTCATGTCGCGTTATCTCTCTGATGTACTGTGTGCACAGAAACCGTGGGGATTGGTTATGCCAGAAGTGAAAGCAGTAAATAAGGATAAAAGGAGTGAGAGGGAGAGTGAAAGAGGAAGTAACGTGAAAGCCAAAGCGGCAGAAATCTCATCATCTATTTTTTTTGAGTTTTTAACTACGCATAACTATGCTCTTGTGTCGAGAGTTTGAAGTGGAATTACTTGTTTTGCTTCATTTTCATGTAATCTTCATCTGCTTGGCGAAGGCTGAAAGTGTAGTGGATATGCTTGTAGATTGATATTATATTATGCTCATCCTTGACTTGTCCTCTGTCATGTTTACGGGTATAAGTAAAAATTTATGTATATATTCTATATAGGTAAAATGAATGGTAGAAGTAGATAAAGCTTGTCACAGTCAAAAAGCGAAAGGTACACGGAATAGTGCTGAACCTCAAGTGAAACCGCACAAATTTATTGTACACTTGTAAGCAAACGTGCGCATTTACTTTCCTCGTAATTATATACACTACATTAAAATGTCGACTGAAAAATTGAATCGTGTCAATCATACCGCACAAGTCTATGGTTGATCTAGAAAGAGAAAGGATATTGGGATGAGTGGAAGAGCTGAAATTGTTTCCATTTTATGATTAAGTAAAATGTCCTTGGGATACTTGTGACAGGGCACACACCTGGAATAGAGCAGGTATATGTCTATTTGATATGGCGGAAGGTACTGTTAAAGTACACAGACACAAGGTACAGATGATGACAAAATGGCATTATATGAATGTATTAATAATGTATTGAAAGCATTATGTAAGTTTTCAATACATCCAACATCTTTCCACCATTCTCTGTTTGTGTTTTACTGCGTGGGAGTTTAGTCAGATCTAATAATGTATAGATATTGGATATAATATACTAACAGTATAATATACAGATTAAAATATGTAATAATACAATATGTATATTAGTAATGAAAGTTCTTATGAACGCCCAAGTTGAAATTTAGTCACAATGGGGCTTCATTTTGTAGAGCGTATAGTTGGATGTTTGAAAATAAAATTAATAGTTTTTTTGTATTGCTTTTGTTATGAAGCGATTGAAGCGAATTGGATTGGAATGGAATAATGCTTTTCCAAGAACGCTATTTATTCATCCTCTGTATAGTTTTTTTTTAAAAATCTGCACATTACAAACCTTTGGAATTAGTAAAATTCCATAACTAAGTAAATATGGCCATCGAATGTCCCCTTTTGTCAACTTAACCATTTCCATCACGCGTGATAAACCAACCACATTACAAATCTATTTTTATCACTATTTGCTTTCTAAAGTCAAGTGGATATAGGTTTTATGCAGTCCTCTGAAACCGTAGAAAGCATTGAAACATGTTTTGTTTAATCACGAGAGCGTATACTTATATAAAGTTGTTTAAACACGGAAGTATTCTGCATGATTAAATGCAAACTCGATGTACTTATAGCACTCTCTCATAGCGTTATTTGTACAGTGTGTGCATTTCAAAGGTGAAAGGTATATTTTACGGAAGCGAACTTTGAAAACGTTAGCAAAATACATGAGTAGGATATTTCATTAAAATTAGAGCAACTAAATTAGATTGGATTGGGGGCACGGAGAAAGCTTAAAATAAAAGTGCTGAGGGTGGACTAACTAGTAAAACTAATTAAAACCAGTAGAAGTAGGATATAATATGTTGTAGGGATTAAAGTCTGTAATTTCTTTTTACATCTGATAATAGAAGGCCTACAAGGTTTTGTATCCATATATGGCATTGACGTTATGTGTGATGTGTGATGTTAATGTACTTACTTTTTAAATACATATGACAAATTTTAACAATTTTTATTTTTACTTTCCTTTGAAATCCAGCTGCTCGTCAAAGTGATTGAGAGCGAGAGAGCCTCCTCTTTGATCTGGGAAAAGTCAAATTACACTGGGATCATCTCTGAGCTCGTTTCAGATTTCACTTCAGTAACAACACTCCGAGTTATTCCTGAGCTTGAGTATCACCACCAACATCATCCCTCCGGAGCTAATCATAGTAAGACTAAGTCATCAACAAGCACCACTGGTAGCTCTGTTGGGACAATACTGTATGGCTTCCATAACGCCGAGGATTCCAGATCCCTTGAAATATTCAGTATTGACACACTCTCCGGCCTTGTAAGCATCCAAAAACCGGGGCTGATTGACCGGGAGAGTTTACCGAGACACGTTTTGACAGTGAAAGCTCGAGATCCAATTCATTTCTACATGTTTACGAGGCTCACGATCATCATTGAAGACTCTAATGACCACGCACCTGATTGGAGATATTCCGTGACGGAGCTGAGAGTTCCTGAAACGACGGCTGTTGGATCTCTCATTTCACAGGTAAGCAATATGCTAAATATACTTTGTAATGTTGCACGACAGTGTTTAAGTTTTACCTTACAATCATTATTACGCCCTTGCCTGTAATTTATATGGAAGTGTATGATTATATGAGTGTCAAACTACTTTCCTGGAATTGAATGTTTTGTCTAATTTGATGGAAAAATGAAATGGAACAAGGAAAAAGCTATTAATTAACGTGGTTCATTGCTTGACGTAAAGGATTGAGGCGAGAGGAAACAGTTCAATTACTACTCCGGAAGTCATTGTTTTAACCATTTGAGCGGAAACCAATAAACTAAAAGTTTCCTCTTATGCCAATGTTGAATTTAATTACATTTCTATGAAAAACTTGGGAAGAACTGTTAATTACGGTGGATTGTTTCTTACCTTGTATGGATGTCGTAGTTGTTCCGTTTTACGTATGGATATAGTGTAACATTGTTGCATATAGTGGAGCAGCTAAAACATTTTATTCGTTCACCTTCAACCTTTCAGCAGTTTAGCCATGTCAAGTTGTGTCATGTGTGCTCCCTGTATTTCCACACTTTTCAGAACTTCCATAATTAAATAGGAAACGGGAGTTGAGTATGTGTATCTAAAAATAGACTTGGTTTTATCGTAACCAATAAAAATTTTTAAGACTCCGGGACTCAGGTCCAGCGGCATACTATACCAAGAAATTTTTTGAAGTCGTGGTTTTATCCTTGGCAGTAAATTTTTTTACTTAATCTACAGGTTAGTTGTGGCGGAGAAAAGAGAGAGAGAGAGAGAAAAATGTACGGTTAATTCATTCGTAATGTGCGAGATCCACGCTACTTGCATGCATATTTTTTAGTTGTTTTTTGGAGACGTTATGGAATGTTTGCTGGTGGTTTCCCAGAAAAATACTTGAAGTCATAATGCGGCACAAAATAATGCGCTTTAGGTACATTTTACAGCAGTCTCGTAAACTACTTTAGGGAGTAATATACTACTAACTCTTGTCTGCTAAAGGAGAAGAGTTTTAAAATGATGAAAATTCTTGAAGGAGCACACATAGCATCATCATCATACTCACTTTATTCTTGAAATTCCTCACCTGTCATCATATCACGCGAAGTATGCTATTTAACTTTGCAAGTTATTGTTTGAGTTACACCGTCAGGTTTATTTGCCAAGGAAAAAACCTGAGAGAGAGCAAAACTAGTGTGTAGGGTACAAGTGGAGTGAAAGTGCACCAAACTGAAGGAAACTAAAGAAAGGCATCTCGTAGTTCGTAGTCATCACATCTCAGCTCATCCACTATCACATAGTATACCACACAAGAATGCTTATAAAGAACAAAAGAAGAGCTAAAGTTAACATAACATTTGCAGTTGTAAAATGTTATACTTACACTTTCTACCCTAGTGCTCTTCTCCGACCCTGGCCTGGTCTGGCTTACTTTCAGCTTGAGCTAACAAACCACGATACCAGATACCACGACACGGCTGAGAGGCGCCTTTGTCTTCAGGGATTTAGTAGTATTTACTTCTCATATTTTGGAGTGAATTGCAAATGGAATCCCTTTCCCTTTTTTATTCCCTTTCATACACCATACTTTACTGGTTTTTGCATTTTATGTAGTTAGTCCCATAATATAGATGCTTATATATTATATACTTTGTTATATTGAGTGTATATATATGACTGAGTTGTAGTAGCAGTAGCTTCCAGGGATCTTATCCATTATACAGAATGATTACATGCACTAGTGTTGGTGTTCTATATGGGAAAAGAAGTGGGGGCGCAGTAACGTCGCCTTCCATAACATACTTTCTCCCGTTTTATTGCCCTTCCACTTTTACCAAAGAACTCTTAGGCATTTTCTTTAGAAGTGGAGAAAGGAAAGTTGTCGGATTGCGCTACCCATCTACTACTTCATGGCTTTTATGCATTTGTCTATATATGTATTTCTGCATACACTATATATAAAGCTTACAAAAGTTCTGACTCCAAACAACTAAAGAGAAGGAAAAACATCTGAACTAATACGTAAGTACATACATTGTGTACCCTGCAATATCCATTTCGGAGGGAAACCACCGTTGGTAAAGTGAAGAATCTAAAAAGTGTGGTGGTGGTGGTGGCGGAATAGCATGGCATAGCATTTATACAGATTTCTAGACACTTTTTTCCTATCAATAAAGCATTTTGTTCCTTACTTCTCTGACTCTCTCCTTCATTCGTTTCAATTTCAATTTACTTTTATTACTCTGTGTGTGGCGCATATCTTGGATGATTTGTTGTTGTCGAGTGGAGTTAACAACACTTTTTACTTTTACCATGAAGTAAGTAAGCAAGAGCTTGCAAGCAGACAACCAAACCAAACTAAACCAATGCCATCCAAATAACTTTTCTTGCTTCAAGCAAATCTGAGGCAATTGCTGGTTCCAATAGCAAACTGAAAAATATTATTATACACTGTGTGGCATTTATGGACTATATGGCTATACGTACACATATAATATACACAGAGTGTGGGAGACGTTCTATTTCAACTTGATAATTTATCTCCATTTGATCTGTGAGGAAAATGTAGGGCACAATATTATAAAGAGTGAGAGAGAGAGACTCTTTGTTGAAATGGAAAGTAGAGGAGTTCTCTATTTCACTCTCCCTCTTCCTCTTTTGTCTGACACAATTTATTCTAAGCTCACTCGGTAACATGTATGCCATAATATAGAGCCCAATCTTCAGGATATATTGCAACAGCCACCTGTTCATTCCTCTACAAAACGCTACTTTAAGCAAGTTTAGTAAACACAATAAAAATAAACTGCCAAATAATAAATTTAGATCTTTGTACCGCCGCTTCTCTTGGATAATATGCATAAATGTTATTTCTGAAATGGGAAAATTGTCATTCATTGCATTTGGACATGT
>JAANSM010000746.1:0-23771 GCA_036850725.1 Orchesella villosa | reverse complement strand
CTTTTCTTTTTATCTTAAAACATTTTACTGTTTATACCCCCACCACACTCCTCTCTCAATTAATTATACACGTAGCTAAAAACAGCATTGAAGCCTTTTATCTTGTCAGGTTGACGTTTATCTAGTGTAAATATAGTAGTCATATGTGAATGAGTGCGTATGACTTTTATTCAGAGGGATCGTTCTCCCCAGACTGTAGTTCGGCGTTTGAGCCAAGATCCCTCTTCTCTCCTCGTTTTATATACACGCACACAGACGAGAGGAAAAGAGAGAAATATGCGGATGCACATGTACACAACCGAAAGTTATCAATCCTTCTTTCTCTTCCAAGAGTGAGAGATAGAGCGACGTGCTTTAGGCCTTTTATTTGGAGAGAAAGCATGAAAACGGGTAAAGGAAGGTAGAGAAAGTTGGAACCAGCTAGAGAGCTAGAGCTGACTTATTCTTCACCATTTTTGATGTTGGAACATATGTAAACAGCTTGTACGTATTGTTTCATCCGTTTTTTGTATTTACGTGTTATTATCATCATCCTATGTTTTTAACATATTTTTGCGTCAAACAATGGAGACGAGGAAAGTGATATGGATTCTATCTAAACGTTTCATATTTACATATTGTTATATAGAGTACTTTCTTTGTACGTAGATAGTATAGTGTAGTGTGGTGAGTTATAAAGCACGTAAATGATGACAAGGCAAGAAGTAGATTAGAATATATTGTGAACCGTGTACATATTTTGGAAAAAACGGTTTCATCTACAAGGCAGAATTCTCATAAACATTGTTTTTCTGCTAGGCCTTGTCCACAATACAATATCTCTCTTATTTTACTCACACTAATATTCTACACGAAATGATGTTGAAGGAGGGGTCATGTGCATGCAGAAACACATATTACTTTTCCTTGTGTGTCTGACTTTAATTTATATACGATGCAATTGCAATAATCCAACCATATGTTTTTATTTCAGGTTTTCGGTCCGGATATCATAGATACATGTCTTAGTGGCAGAAACCATTCTGGCAGTTGCCACTTTGGGACAATATATTTACTCAGATCCATAACGGCAAATCACTTATCACTTTCACAATCTTGCNTTCAGGTTTTCGGTCCGGATATCATAGATACATGTCTTAGTGGCAGAAACCATTCTGGCAGTTGCCACTTTGGGACAATATATTTACTCAGATCCATAACGGCAAATCACTTATCACTTTCACAATCTTGCAAATTACGGATTTCATTGGTAGAGGGCTGCTGCATTCTGGCAAAGTTAGCTGTCTATGAGGAAAAAAACTTTCTGTTAAATTGCTGTAACATACTTAGGATAAATCATAATGTACTACAGGACATGAAAGGAAACTATTTAGTTTTATATATTATGATTATATAATGATACTCACGCTTTATTAAAAGTCAGAGGTATTAGGAACATATATATACGTCTTGGTATAATCAAAGCACTACTTTTAATCACAAATTGAGTGGTTGTCACTGATTTCAGTGAAATTCATGACCAAAGTTATAGTTATAATTATAATCTATAGGTTCTAGTAGCAAATCGCCACATTCTGCCAAAATGACGCAAGTCTCTGCTAGTTTGTGATCGGGATTTTGCCAGCAAGTCACATTGAATTTTTATCCAGAAATTTCGTCGTTTGCCAGAATGGTTATGGAATTTGCCAGGATGTGTTCTGTCACTAAGACCGCCTATTATAGTTTGTGACTCCGGTCACCAAGTTTTTTGTTTCTCTTCTGACCACCCATGCCCATTTGTCATTCAGATTTTTATTGTTGTGTGATTTAGCATAATCGTAAAAACGTTGCTGGTGGTTCCGCTTCCTTTTTTACCAAGTTATACGACGCTGTCACAAAGCTATGCATATTTACAGAGGAGCTTTTATATCCTTTGCGCATATACTTAGTTTCAATGCAACAGACTTTTACGGCAGGACATATATACGTTTCGGTCTGATAACTTAATCTGTTAAAAGTGTATAAAGGATTTACGAGAGCAAATTCTAAATTTGGTTGAAGAGCTTTCTTTGCTGGAATTGGAATGGAAATTAAAGATTCAATTTGTAATTTGTTATTAAATTGTTTTATAAAGTGGTCACGCAGTTCTTCCTTGATAACTTTGTTATTTGTGCCACTTTCTACTTTCACCTTTAGGAAAATAATGTAAACTAATCAGGAAATTGTCGAGTAGATGTTAAATACACCTTACGTGAATGGTTGTGTAAGTAGCAAATAAAAGTTTACATTGTTCTTCAGATGACTTAATTATACATAGTTGCGCACTTAAACAAAATCTCATCAAAAATTAATCAAATGTCGATAAAATAAAAACCCTTTCCCATTCTATCTCCTTCCGTCTTTCAACTTGTAGCTTCTAATAGCATTCATAAAGTTGGAATTTGTTTACCGTTGACAGCAAACAAGATATCTAAGTATTTGTTATATGATGTCAGGAGTGTTGTCTTCAAGAACATTTACATAATGAAATTCCGTTGCAATTATTTTCCATCAAAAACTTGCTCTCATTTTTCATCCAATTTAGCCTGTCTAACAATTTATTGAAAAACATGACGTAAATGCATTGTTTTTTTATTTCGTTTTGACATTTAATCTTGTTACAAAATAATAATGGGAGCACAAAGCGGATAGGATAAGGGAAGATGGTGAAAGTCTGACGGAGGTAGATTTAACACACAATATAACATGTAATAAAATGTACATCTATGATAGGTTACACAATAACACAATATTAAAAAGCTGTAGTCTGATATTAACAACGAAACGTACTTTTTGGAGAAAATTTAGCTTGATCGGATTTGTAAACTTCATCTCACGATTGGAAATGACAAGGACTGCTAAGCATGACATGCGACTCGGAATTCGGTTACATGCTGTAAATGTATATCAATTATGCAATTTTTATTATGCAAAATAATTTTCTCATTTGAGTTTGCATCCAATATGGGATATGGGCTCTATATGATGCTCATCAGCATGTTCTAGTTCAGGGTATTTGTCAGGCTTTCATTAACATGATTACAACTTTCAATCAATCAACAAGGTTGATTATTAGCTTTATGTAGCTATTGTGCAACTCAATTTTCTCTTAAAATTATAAGGACTGCTAAGCATGACATGCGACTCGGAATTCGGTTACATGCTGTAAATGTATATCAATTATGCAATTTTTATTATGCAAAATAATTTTCTCATTTGAGTTCGCATCCAATATATGATGCTCATCAGCATGTTCTAGTTCAGGGTATTTGTCAGGCTTTCATTAACATGATTACAACTTTCAATCAATCAACAAGGTTGATTATTAGCATTATGTAGCTATTGTGCAACTCAATTTTCTCTTAAAATTAGGTCTCGGCTAGATAGATCAAATAATTTCTTCATACGACGACGACATTTTAACGATCTGCTGAAAAGTGAGATGAATTATGCATGTATGTCATAATTTTATTGCAATAAATTCTGTCTGCTGAAAGTTTTGCTGAGAGACCATACTTTTTCACATATACTAAAAACGTACCTATATAATGAAGTGCTCATAATGAATGACCTTTAATATGCTTCAGAAATTGACTCGTTACGGTTTTTTTTGTTTGTCTATCCATTATTATACCCTCTACTTACTTTTGTACTTTTGATGAAGTACACAGCACGAATTAGATGTGTACCAAACTATAACGAATTCCTTTAAACTTCTGACGAGTTTCCAGTCGAACTTCAGATAATGAAGTTAGGTATGTCATGCGTGACGTGACAGAAAAGTATACTTTAGGTCAGGAAAACCTATGCAAATGTCGATTGGCATTTTTAAGGAATTATTGTGACTAAACCACGAACAAACAGTATTTTAATTACAAACAATGGGGCACCTAATTCGAAATGAGAATGGTAGAATTCCCCTCTATTAATACATTTACATATATTATATATTCATACTGGTTTGTTTCTACTTTCTACTCTACTACTCTTTAGTCTGTTTTTTAAGACAACGATTTCTGATTGTATATTTGTACAGTTTTATGACTTTTGCTCTGTGCCCAATAAACCATCCCCCCTTATTAAGTTATGCAGCCCACTAGTCTAGTTTTAGTGGTTTAGGACTGCACATATAAAATTCATCAAAATTGACTTATTTCATGTGTTTTCTCTTGTTAGCCAACACAGTACACGAAACCCCAAAGCCAAAGTTGGTGTAGCTTACGTAATCAAACTGCTGTTGAGTTGGATGTCATGTCACATTTATGCACCGAATACGCATGAAAATGTTAGGTATACTCGTATTAAGGTATATGTTGCATATGTCATATTCTACCATCATGTAAATTTTCCTAAAGTTTTTAGAGACAGATCGAAACAATAAACCATGCTAATTAGAAAGTACGTCATAAAATGCTAAAGGTTTCTTTGGGGTCAATTCATGTAGTAAAAGTAAAATGGCATGTGTTCATCAAACAGCAATTATTCTCTTTATGCTTGATTGCCTAACTTTAGTTACACAGTTAGATAAACGTTTATATATAAGAATATTGTATTGTATGAGATTATGAAGAAAAGTAAAATGATGGAAGAACGTTCATAAACCTGAACGAATGTTTATAACTCAGCCTTGAGCCACCATTCACCATGCCCTTTGTTTCTCATTCAGCACCTTCTGGGTTTCTTAATTACTTCACCACATCACCATAAAACGACACAAGAGGCCAGACTCCCAGTTGACTTTAATGTACTATCGAACTTCCAAATCTTGAAGTAAATGGCGTTTGTCAAAGTCTAACAGTGGGGTATTGTCCTGTAATGAACCAAAAGGCAATGAAATAGGCGATTTTCTGCACAGGTGCTAAAATAAATACGGCTATTCATTTTCTAAGTAATTTCTCAAGTTTAATAAAGAGAATATTGGGTTAAGTATGATACGCTGCCATTTATAAAATCCAATAAAGAATTGAGTCAAATAGGCAGTGAATAAGAAACCTGAGTTAAGGTTTATGCAGTGGCACTAAAATCCAAGAGAGGTATGGTCATGATCATGATTTTCTCTCCCAAAGTTTGCTATTCCTAGTTTCCATTAATATAACTTCATAAAACTTCCATTTGATATTCTCTGTACATACCATTATACTACCTTAACTCGACATTATTATTGTTTCTGTGAGGATCATAAAGATGCAAGAAAAGAGTCAAGCCATGGCCCGTTCATTTTCAATGTTTAGGCTAGGATGTAGTCGTAGTCGTACTATGAATTGCAAAAAGTTTGAAGATGGTCATAAAGAGAAGGACATTTGTTTTAGTTATTTCTCTGCTTTCCCCACAGTTTATGTAGAGACATAACACATTTCTTTATTTCGGAAATGAAAGAATTAAATTGGGACGTGCCAAAATTGGTCTTGTCGTTGTCCTTCATACCATACCATAGAAAACTGCAGAGTATGATGATGATGCTGATATCTAATGATGACTTTCAAGTTTCAAAGCAAGGACTGCAGCTGCTAGAGCTGCCAGCAGTTATTGTGAAGATGAAATAGTTTGTTGGATTGAATAAAGCCCAGAAAGGTATCAACCTAGAAATTATCCGGTGTCATTTGTAAACGCTTTGTTATATAAACTTGCCCATTTAACCACTCAAAATAAATCCATTAAAATTGCAACTAAATCTATTATGTCGCTGTTCGTTAAATCCTGAAATAGGTTTAGCGCATGAAGTTTGGATATTCGATGCCAGATGTATCGTGTTGTATTAACCAAAAATTGTTTACTCTACGTATCTTAAGTTCTGGCTCTGGTCCATAAAAGTTATTAAATGAATAAAAAATTGGAGCCATATTTACTTTGTGAATTTATATGGTACATATTTGTTAAACAAATTATATAAAATCCATGCACTATAATCAAGGTTAGACACTGCTAAAACAGCTTAATTGACCATCACTATCCAAAGTCCGTATTTTCCATTTGCGTAATTAGTATTGAAATCATATAATCACATTTTTAGTTCGCAAAACTTTTAGCTAAGTTATTTTTCAAAGGCGACCATGCATGCATATGAAAGTAGCATTATAGTATGTTGTGTTAATCGTTTGGTTTGATTAAAATTTAAAGTTCATATGCGGCATCCGGCATGGTTCTGAATAATTGACAAAGAATGCTTAAAAATATGTTCCATACAAACTCTCACGCTCGCTGTTGAGTAGGCATGCATATGTTACTAGTTACTACTATAAATAAGAAAAATTAGTAGCAACTTCAATATATTCAGTTGAAGGGTAGCATGAGGCTCATATTCTTTTGTAATCAAAACAGAAGCATATGATATGAATATGAATAATTAAAATTTAACAAGGTAAAATGTAAGATGGACATGAAAAACCAGACATTTCTCTATTATATTGGACAATCACATGTCATCTCCTATATGTACTATATTCATTTCGTTAATTCTGCTGCATTCGCTGCGTTCATGTCATTATTTTAAGGCCTGTAAAAAATGCTGACAGCATTACCTATATAAGCCGCAGTTTGTATCATATTTCCTCTTCATTTCTGTATTGAAGATCCAAGATCATTCAATATTTTCCAGTAAAAAAAACGAGCAATTGTTTGGATATATGTTTAAATACACCTGAAAACATGGCATTTTTCACAATCTTAATTTGGACTACTTACTCTGTATTTAACGACATTGTAATATCAGAATCAACATTGAATTTTCCCGTCAAGCTGGGTTCCCTCCTGTTTCATAAACATCGTCACAGAGAACTCAAATAATTTTACGATATCTGCAGAAACTTTCTGGAATCCTGAGACGTTGATCAATGATCACCAGACTTTAGAAAATTTGTTATCGTGGACTATAAATGATGTAAACTTTCTTCAATTTGGATTTGAAAAAGAGGAGCTGGAGGACGATGGTCAGCAAATTACTATCAACGACCGTTATTTTAAACTCGTTTCCAAGCATAGGACAGAGTGCACCGTTTTTATTCTATTTCCTCAATCTTTCAACGGCACGCTTCATGCAATTCATCGATCAGGATATGGAACTTCAAACAGAGTTACTTATCTCATTGCTGTCTCTACGTTTCACAGCGATGAAGACGAAATATTGACAGAATTTTCTCAAGATTTGTTCCAAGAAAACGTTGAACCGGATTTATATGCTTTTCACGCCCCCATCGCATTCTTCGAGAAGATAAACCAAGATGTAATCCAAACATATCTAAATGTGTACTGCTACTTATGCCCAGAAAATTTGGGAAAGTTTCATCCACTTCTGAAATTGGAAACAATTTCAAAAGTAAAGTCCCATTCAATATCATTGAATAATCAAGGCTACGGTTCTGAAGTGGTTCTTCACGCACCCGGAAATTGGGAGTCAAAGGACATGAAACGGAAAGATTGTAGATGGCGAGATCGAAAATTATTTGACAGAATCAATCGATGTCACTACGCCGAGATGGTAGTATATAACCGACTGGAGGACGTTTTCAATGTCACCTACAAACACTTCCGCCCTTTGACTGTCTGGGACGACTCGTCTGCTCGCTGGTACCTTAACATTTATTCCGACGAGTGGTCAACGGGTAATGCCGTTATGGAAAACGTTTATGCCATGAGCAGAGGCTCATATCAATTATTCCAGCAAGTTGGTTACAAATTTATCTACTGTAATGACCGGGCCCACGTCTCCAGTCTCGCTTGGGATGTTTTCATTCACGTATTCAACTTGTCCACCTGGCTTTGTCTTATCTGCACCATAGTTTTATATATCGTGTTGACAAGGAGGATTTTTCGGAGTTTGGATTTGTTATGGCTGTTTCTTGGAATGCCCACTTGGTATGAGCATCCAAAGATTTTAATATCTTTGTACCTAATCCCAATAATGTTTCTTCAGTCCAACTACAACAGTGCAACATCTACCGACTTCATTCAGCTCATGTCACCCCTAACACCACCAGTATTGTTTGCTAAAGGTTACAAAGTATGGGTTCCAGGCATGGAGGATAGCTCTGCGTACATGAGACTCATTTACAACCGAGCGCCAGAGTTCATGCGAAAAAGGGTTGAGGAGTTAATTGGAGGTCTCGAATTTGAGCAAATCCTGTACAAACTTAAGGATAAAAATGACTCATTACCTTCAAATTCCAAGACGGTAAAAATGGTAAAGGCTATGGCAAGCCGGAAGCTGCTTTTGACAGTCGCAGGACTTCCGAGATATCATACGTTAATGCAAATATTTGGTGCCGTGGACTGGGCTCTTATAGAAGACAAATATTTGTGCGGGGCGGTGGATCTACCTGATCATATTAATATCCCAAAACGAAGACACGCTTACCGAACATTGGGATATTTGTCGGAGAGTGCAGCCGCTATCATTGGGCGTTGGTATGAAATGGGATTTATACAAGGAGTACAGAACATGCTAAACTACAAATTATCAATCGTCAATACTATAAGATGGATTGAAGTTGCTAAAGTTTCGGAGCAACTGGCTATTGGCTACAATTCTCCGTTAGGAATCGCCTGCATGGGCTTGGTTATCGTTCATCTGACTCTGCTTGGAGTACTTATTTTTCAAATTATAAGCTTACATTTGAAATGGAAACATATTCAAACATTTATCAAGAGACTGAAAGGCAATCGGGTGGAGAGAATACATCATACTTCATGGATTGAATGAGTACGCGAGTTATACAACCACTTTTCTGATAGAGAAAGCAAGTATTTAGTTGCAACCTCTAGTTTTGCTTTGGTTAGTGTTCTTCAAAAAATTACTTGTGACCGTGTGCGACATCCGTTGGAACATATTGCTACAACTTTCACCAAGGAACTTTGTGCTACCAAGTCAATCATGAAAGTCTGACAGCACAAAAACATCATTGTTTTCCTTTTAGTTTTGCCAGCTTTTAGGACATAGCCACCATGTTGTATTAGCTATAGAAATTGAAATAGATGATAAGCTAGTAATAAAATTGTGGTGCTAAATTATTCAGTAACAACATTACTTTAGTTTGGTCCTTTTTTAGCTTTATAATTATTATTAATATTAGAATGTTAGTAAGCAAGACAAAATTATCTTCCTCTAACTCTACATTGCAATGCAGCACAATGTGCCTGCAACACAACAATACCATAATCGCCAATTGACGTTTTTTTTACAAATTCTTTCAAAATGCATGTATTTTTCTCGTTCTCTTGTTTGTTAAGGTTCTAGAAAATACAAAGCGAGTACACACATTTTATCAGTTTTCGATCGGACTGTTTTCCCTTTTTTGAACCAAGTTTGTTAACACCATAGTCTGGTGATTTTCATTGCAAACGGACTTATGTAAAATTCACCGCGTCTTGCTTCAAGTATGGGTTGTAGTGGTGGATCAATGAGATTCCATTGATGATTGAATAAATAAATGATTTAGTCGTGCACTAGAGAGACAACACTATGACGAACACTTCTCCTCCTCCTACTTTTTTACCCTCTTCTACTGAAAATGCTTGTGCCCATTACCACATTGAAGTAGTGTGTGTACGCCTGCCTGTTTTGCAGCTTATATCAAGGATTCACCATATTATTCACTTTAGATTCCTACAGCAAAGAAGACAATCCACGTAATCAGCATTACACACACTTCTTGCAACATTCATTCTCAAGTAGTCTTCGATTGGATTCTTTTTTAGGTATCTTGAGAATATTATCAGTATAAGTAGAATAATAAATTAGAGAACATATTCTACACCCAATGTAATACATACACGTGTACAAACTGCCCAGGAATGTTTATTTTCTGGTTTCGAGCTTTCCATATCAATCCGTTGAGCAGCTATTACTATTACAGTAATTATGGGTAGTTATACACTAGAAAGGTGAAAGGGGATATGTACTTTCCAAGTTTCCTAATAACTTTTTTGTTTAATTTGTAAATAATCCGCTTTTAATAAACTCATAAACTGTGTGTGGGTGGTATAAAAATGGGAATACGATACGATGATTCAATGAATATATTTTATGAAATATGATACATGATATGATAATATCATGATTATTTCTCTAGCCATCTTGGGTTCATCAATATCTTCTGATTTTCGTTCAGGACATACGAGATGATGGAAAGTATGATGTTGACATTATATTATGTGCATTGTACTGTTGTTTGCTATGTAATGAACTTCATATTGCACATTTCCGGTTTGTTGAAATCCTGTACTTTCGAAGAAATTGTTCTACTTCTTTACGAATTCGATAGGCGGAGTCAATTTCTTACGTTTCCTAAGTTTATTAGTACTCTCGCTGTACTGTTGTCAGTTGACTGTACGCAACATTTGTCAATTGTTCCCTTGTGTGTCTTCCCCTTTCTCTATCTCAATTTCCACAATTTCATGTTCCTGTCACGCAACTCGCCGTTTCTCGAGAAACCTAAAAAGGAGTCTGCAGTGACACATGCAATATTCATGGAATGATAATAAACTACTCGGCTTAGAATTCATCAAATTACATTTTAGTCATATACTCTGCATACTATATTGCACAGATAGACCGCAGAAATAGGGTTTGTGTGAAATCAATATGATGCGTGCGAGCAAGGAGTGGAGTATATTATCCAACAATCAAATTCGACTTCCGGATGGTTTATGATAGTATTCAAAAACTCTTATAAGCAGAGCAGGTCTATCACAAATCGTATTCGCAATCGTAATCATCTGTTTGACTTGGCATTGAGAAAAACAAGTTACACTATTGTCCCACCCACCCATATAACCATGCATGCTTGCTATAAAATTAGTGTACAATTTTCTCATGGATGTAAACAAGGCAAATTGAATTCGAACTATCAAAGTCACAGCCAAACATTCTGATCAATTTTCGAAAAGACAGTTTCATATTTTATTATTTACCAAATGAAATGATAGATTAGGCAACAGAAAATGGGATGCAAAAAAGGATATATATAATTATATGGATGAGTATAACTTGTTACAATTCCAAGGGGTCGTCATCGATTGTACTTAAACATACATCCATTATGAATCCAAATCTTACTTTCAATTCGCTTTAAATTGTCCAATTCAACGTGACAATTTTCGATCCATTCGCATTCTATTTTCTAAGAAAGCGTTAGAATCCCATTAGATTTCATCACACTAGTCCCATTCGCATTACTTAATCCTTTTACTCCACCACACTCCACTTTGTTGGAACACTCCAAAAATGCAAGAAGAAGGGATTGACCAAGTGGCCGACAACAGCTCCTGTTCTCATTCATCCCCATGAATATTTCACCTTTCTCACTGTTTGTTCTCTATTCCAAATTCATTGTTTTGACCTTTAGCAAACAGAATGATAATAATAATAATCCGTCTTTCGAACACAAGTTCTTTTGAAAAAAAAAACGAAGAACAAAAATTGTGCTTACGTACACCATGTTATGTTATGTCGTTAGTCTTTAGGTAAGTACTATGTACGTATTACGTACTTGGCATGCAACATCTCTTTTTCTTTTTGGGTTTGCACAAACACATATAAAGCTTCATGGGACCCATCAAGCATCCCATTTGTGTTTTGATGTTACATGAAGAAAACTCCAAATAAACGTCCTTCGTCCTCCTCTTTTTTATTGCATGTCTCCAGCCTTTAACCTGAAAAGAAAGGAAGAGAGTAATATTCAATAGAGGAAAGTGTGCATGTATACCTTTTGTGGTGACATGGTTGTGGCTTTGTTTGGTGGGAGAAAGGTGGTCGAAAAGTCTCTATCTTAGTTCGACTGACAGCACTATATTTTGGTTCGTCATGCATACTATTGTGCTTCATCATCCTTAGCCACTTGAAAAAATGCCGATACATTTTTCGGATGGCTAATCCCATTTGTATTGAGTATTCACTCAGTCAACTGAGTCCAAGCTGATTTGAATACGAATTGAAGAGAAGCTTGTTGTTTTGCTCTCAAACAACCAGGTAGCAAGAAAGAAAGAAGGAGAAAAGAGAGGAGGAAACCGTTGTATTGCTCTCTTCCTCCACTATGTCATTTCACTTCACTGCCATTCTTGGCTCAACAAGAGTGACATAAAGAAGACAACGTTGTTAGCCAAAACTACGTTCCTCTTCTCTCTTTCTACTCCTCCTTGTTAATAGTGAATAGTGAATGAATTATGGAAACGCATCATCGCATCTCCCCCTCATATTAAAACTTTCTAAGCCTTTCTTAAGTATTACATACTTCTAATTATGTCATATTGCCTACCATATCAGGTTGAAATAACGCAATGATGTATATAAGGACATCTTCTTGTCATACACATCTCTTTTAAACTGCGAGTTAAGTGCAATTTCATGGATTTTATAATGTAATCCAGAAGGATGACGAGATGGTCGTAGTCATGCCCTGAAAACTTTGGATTTATTCCACCTCTTGGTTCCGCCCTTGAAGAATATGAGTTGTTAGTGGGCTATTTTTTATTGAACATGTCCTGACTGAAAAGTGTTAGCCCTCGAAGTGTATTAAATCGACACAATAAAAAATAAACTGTCTTTTGTGAAAGTGACTGATTAAATGAGCGTAGCTATAATAATAAAGGTGTTTGAAGGGTAATATGAATCATTAAAATGGAATCCCTCCAATAAAAAATGAGTTGTAAAAGAAAATTTGATTGGAAACTCGAGTTTGATATACTCACATGTCAATTTAGATAAGTTACAGGTATGGAACCAATAAAATGGTAAAATGTAATAAAAGTATGTCATTATCATCAAGTAACGTTAGTATGTCAACTTTATCTTATTATACGATGCTGAACTTTCAAAGAACTGTCAGCTTTATAGCCCGCATTTTATATTCCACGAAAGTTGTCATATCGTGAGTGGAAAAGCTTGAAATGTGCAATATTAAGCTATTAATATTTTACACCCTTAATTATCTCTTAATTTATTAAAGAAGAAATTACTTGAGAATAAACAGTGGACGAGGACGGTCCACCCACGTTGACATTGTAATAAAAGTTGTTCAATTGCTATATAAGCACTAGTATATATATGAAATGGTGTCCAATTATTATTTTAAAACTTAATTTTAGAAATTGATGTTTTGATAATGTCTAAGGCGGAAGTGGGAGAATAATTTAAGTGACAGTTGTATTCCATTGTTCTGTGTTGAGGTGAACTGAGTTGGAAGTTCGCATCGCAGTTTAGAAGTACACGTATAGATGGAAATTTTACGCTCATTCAAATTAAATGGAAGAAATATTGTATATACTGAGTACCTGCAGGCTCCAATAAACATTATAGTTCATCAGAATTTGCCCATATAAAAAATAATGAAGAATGAATGGATTCAGAGCTGATGAGCTGGCATCATGCAAATGTATGATTACGATACATGGGTAAGTACACTTATTTCAAAAAACGGCATTATTACCAATAGGAATTGTTTTCCGGTGTTATAAGGTTATAACTCATTGTAAATGATTATTTATCATGTATTTAACATCCTAGGTACATCGTAAACTTATGTATTTTGCCCAATTGTCGTTCGGTATGATAACAAACATTGCATATTGCATTTCAAAGCGCAAGGTCAAAACCATGCCAAACCATTTTCAAACAACAGACTTGATTTGCGATTGCCACATTTTTCAATTAAAATTAGTTTGAGTCTCATCGGATTTAATTTTGTGATATCACACAGAAGTTTGATTCGTATTAATTTACTAACATCGAAGAATATATATTTTAGGGGAAATAACACACTCTTGTATTCTTGTCAAAATAGAGATACATTTTTACACAGTAAATACGATCGTGCTGAAATAACGTGTTGAACCAATCAATACATAAATTATCATACGCGAGTGAGTGTATGCGTAAATATGTACCAAAAGTGTACACATGACCGATCGTTCACGTATTTCCTTTCCAATGCAATTTATAACCTTGTTATATTAGAAAACAACTCTATTCATATTAGCTACTTTGCTGAATTTATGACCATTTTCATGCGTTGCTTCAGCTTTTCCGACAATAATTATAAGGAATTAATATCATTTACCCACAAAACTAGCACACCTATCCTATGCAGGTTTTGGGGAGAAAAACGTTAATATATAATATAGTTATATAAGCAGTATTGCCATCAACAGAAATATATTATGGTGATTGAGGGGAAACATGAAGACTGACGATGAGTTCTAGGACGATTCTTAAATTCATGATATGATGCCATAAGCTGGATGCTAACCTACATTCCCAAGCAAGGTTTTTAGAGCCGTTAGACTTTTGATATTTCCAGTTTTCCTTTTCTGCATTGCTCTACATACATTGAGTCATGAGTAGTCATTTTGGAAATGTGTAGGCACTTCATTTATTTATTTAGATGGCCAGCCATAGCATGCCCAGAAGAATGCGATACGGACAGGGGGTATCAAGACATTTTGGTAAAACGAGTGGCAGTTAAATCAACATGCCTATTTGTATCACATACGAAGGTAGAATTGTAGATTACAAAAATAGCGAACCATTGTTCTTTATCTTGCGCAGGCATTTCTTTTCTTGCACGTGGGCATACATATATAATGATAAGATACTTTCTTTCATATATATCCTTACGGGACAAAATATCCTTTAATTTTTGTGGGTTTTACATGAATAACAAATCGTGAAATAGCAATCAGCAGAAATAAAATGCTATATAGAAGTAGAATAGTAGAAGTGTTATAGAAATGCAGGAAAATAGACAAACTCAAGTATACGCACGCATGTAAGATATACAGAGAAATTATATTCAGTGAAAGGACTAATCTGTCTAGCTCTAACTTGGATACGATAACCCAATAGTTCCTTTGTCTTTGAAGTACTAACAAAGAAATGTTATCAAAGAAGTGATGATAAAAGACGGGAACAACTTGAGAAAAAGAATGTAAGTAAATCTTGTAAGCGAATGGAGGAGAAAAAGTGATCTATCAGCGTTTTGCAAAAGATAGAATCAACGAATTCTAAGTAACACACAGGAAAAACTTAACACAATAACCAATTTTTATTGAAGTCATTCAATATCCCATTTATCTAGACTAGCGTTTCAAGCTTTATATCTTCATGTGGATGCATGGTTTTTCCTTTCAAAGAATATTGAATATAATACCCGTTCGGAAAGCGAAGGTTGAGCTGAAGCGACTCGTCATAAATATATGAGTCGCTTGTCAATGCATTTAAAAAAATCTTTTGTTAAACTCAATACGAACATGACAGGAAACTTGTAGTCGTACATAACAAATGAAACGTTGTGTGATCCATCTCAAGATTAGATTATAAGCATAAATCTGTGATAGAGCACGCAGTTGCAGTTATTCAACTACACACAACAGTTCTTGCCATATATTTCTATTTTTATTTCTCTATTTATATCATCTTATACATATATATATATATATAACGATGCATTTCAAAAGTTCAAAATGTAAGATAGTGATGTATGTGGTAGTATTATCCACAGTTTTTGATGGCATAAACCGTAGAAAGGTGAATTGAAAATAACAAAGTGTTTCAACTTCAAACTGACATAACTCAATCTTCATACGCGCGGGGAAAATAATGCAACAGTTCAAGACAGTAATTGCATTTTGAAGAAGAACTGAGAGATTCATACTGATAAAAAACCTTGTACATTTGACCTTTTAACTTTTCCAGCCGCAGCCTTCCGTTCTACTGCACTACGTTTGCTAGGTTCATCTACAACTTTGGTATGTTTTTGTGTATACAAATTCCCAATCTATTTGCAATTTTATTTTAGAAGAGCACATATAGATGATTAATTAAACATTCCGATGCGGGATAATTCCTAAAAAAATGAGTCTCGCTGTCTCTCTTACCCATTTACCTGTCATCTTTAATGAGTCATGCCTCTCATGTTGCTCCATTTCCACCCAAATGTCATATTCCCCACTAATGTTTCAAAGGTAAAAATGTTTCTCAGATCAGAAGAAATTTGCTATCCATAATCCATACACGGAGGTATGTATGCATGCAAGTCATATAAAAATAATACCCACGTACAAACAATAGTACAAACTACACGTGGATATTCTTTCCCAGTACATAATTCACAAGAGCATTAAAATTTGACGAGCTTTCTCTAAACTCATGTGTTTTGTTATAAGCATGACAAATGCGTGGTACCGTACAACAATAGCTGTCTACTTATTGCTCCAACTCCGCCTTAATTTAGACTGTAACGTAGGGAGTCCATCAAAACTGATTGCTCCGCACCGAATAAAAAGTTAGGTAAAGAGACAAAGACAGCCTTCAACCTTTTTGTTTGTAAAAGTAGATCCATACACATTTACTGTTAAAAATGTAAACTGGAACTATCAAATTAAGTGAAGAAAGGTCAAGCTCAGTATGGTTTATGTTTAAATTATTTGGCGTAATAAGCTTGTACTCAAAGTATGTACTTTTCAGTCATAATGTTCACATATTTAGCCACTTATCCTTGAGCTTCCTGTTCACTTCAAAGTACATAATGACGACATTAGATTACGCATTCTAACTGTTCATGCATGCCCGGCATGGTATTTTATTTTGGTCAATGAGAATATACTTTACACTCATGTTAGTCTTATCAGGTAAACTAATCAACGGTAATCATAAATTATAGGGGGCTGTATACGATGGAAGTATGTTATTGTCTTTTCTTTTGCTAGTTTTACCTTTGTAGCTCATATATATACCTAAACGTCTGTATTTTTATATTATCCGTCTCATTTGACATTTGTGTTTACTCAAGGGATACACTACACAAACAGAACACTTTTTTTATGGAGAATTACACAGGGCACAGAACATTATGGCACACTATCGTGAATTACATATTACATATTCTTCTTCTCCAGAATTCCATAGCATTACAAAAATGGATGGAGAAACGGTATCATCAACAAAAAGAAGGGATGACGACTACGTGGTCAATTATTCATTCATTATAAAAAATAGTATGTTTTCTCCTTATGCTTCCAGTCCTGATGATACCGAGTATTTTTTTGTTTATCCTCTTCTGGTGTCATTGAATGTTACATTAGGAAGAAGAGTGTAGCTTTTCCTACCAGCTCCAACAGTCTGCCTAGTATCTAGTTTCCTATCATTAGTCTACGTGCTTGGAAGTTGGAAGAACGCATGAGAAATTCGTTTTTTAGAAGAAGTGACTCAGTTTACGTGGTGTGCAACTGCAACTTATATATGTTAGGTTAACCATGTTTCTTACATTACATGTGAGTCGTGAGTCGAGTGAGAGTATGTGCAGTGAAAGGTGAGTATTATAGAGTTTTCTCCCGTGAGTTTACCAGTTTAGTGAAAAACACACAAGCTTATATTCCGCTATTTGCTCCCTTGTCGGTTGAGTCTTTCCAGAGACGCTGTCATTTGACGCTTTCCAGCGGTGAAAGCCTTCCATAACAAAATGCCATTCATTGACAACATTTTCCTCTACATTTTCATTCCCTATATAGCTCTCTTGTTTAGGCAAAGTCGCCAACTCAGTAGGAAGCCAATAAGGAGATAATTGAAGAATAGATTATCCTCATCAGGGGAGAGTTTTTTTTGGGACTGGACTCACTCCCTCAAAGTTGGGATTGGGTCACCACAAGAGAGACCATTTTAAGTAAATTAATGCGTGTTAGTGTTAACAAGCTTTTCAGAGAAATTGGTCATGCACACGGAACTTCGCGTGCATGTAGAAAAAAACTTTTAAGTGGAGTTTCTATATTATATTTGTGCATTTATATATCATTAGTAATCTCACTGGGGGGTTAAAAATACTGCCGTGTTATCGTATCTGTTAAATAGCATGGCACAATTTTTCTCATTTCGTATAGTTGCTCATGTTTGACAAATATATAATAACTCGTGTAACGACGTACCTATGTTAAGTGACAGTTTTTACATAGAATTGACTGACTATGAGAGCATTGAGAGCCATTAGTAAAATAGTATTATTGATTGATGATGAGACTTTTTTCCAGGTAATTATTGAAATAAAATTGTGATGCTCAGGGAAGGAAAGACAGGATGAGTACAACATTGCGATCCTAATCAGTTGTCAGTGATCAGTTATCATACCTGCATCTTTCCGGTAGACATTCGCCCACGGTTTAGTCATAGTTGAATCGCTTGTTGTGCAGTTTGGTTAGGTTGTAGATAGGAAAGAAGGAAACAAGCAGCTACAAAAGTTTGTGTTGATTCTATCCATTTGTCTTTCAGGAAGTCTGAGTTTTCGGATTTTTCACAACTCATGGCTCCGCACAGCTCGAGCAATTTAAAGGCTTCAAAGTTTATTTTCCATTTTTATCACCAAACTGACCATGGCCTAATTGCGTATAAGGTCTTGCTCTTGAAATAGTTTTTAGTAAAAGCAGGAACGAGATGGACTTCCTGACATGTTTACTGCATGGAAGTTTTAAAACGGGACAAAAACTAATTAAAACCGGCGATTGTCTATTCATTCTCATTCCCCAACTGTGAAAACTTGTCAGCAGCAGAAGTGAAAGGTGGGAAGGAAGCGTTATATAATGACTTTAAAAAAGCGAATATGGGTGGTCGTTCTTCACTCATGCACTTTTTAAAAGAATAATATTGACACATTGACAGAGAATAATCGAGAAAGTGAGGAAGAATGCGATTTAATACAATTTATGCCAAGTTTTTCTTCTACATGTGAAAGCCTAAAAACGTTGCAATTTAGTATATCGATTTTTTTTGTTTGGCAACAAAAACCTCGATGTGTTTATTTGTTTGAGATGATAAGTGTAGTACGCTTGTGTAAAACATTCTATGCAAACAACGTTTCTCATCAAAGCGTTGATTGAAAAATACAAGATTTTCCTGATGTTATATCCAGTTAATGAATAGCTGTCTTTCATTGCATGCCTTCAACCTTAAAGCAAAGAGAAATTGCGAATTTTTGTTTGTCGATTTTATACTCAGACCATGATATGACGGCATTATAAATGCACTGCGATATTCCTTCGTGTTATAACTTAATTCAGTAAAGAATCATGTCTCATTTGTGATAAAAATTTCAGAGAAAAAAGGCTGCAACGACTAATATTTAGGAACGCAGACACAAATTACGTGTACGTGCACTTTTATTTTTTCAGGAATCGGAACAGTGACTGAGTAGAAGCCGGAGCAATAGAAACTAAAGAATTTGAAGAAAACAGGAAAAGACGGGGCAAGGGTCTACTTTTGTAAGTTCTAGTAATATTTCTGGAGTTAAGTTGAGAGACAACTGAGAGAACATCAAGGCCTAGTTTTTATCTGATGCTTGCTTCGCCGATTGCAACGGGAAATGTTGATTTTCATCCTTATCCTTACCTCCCTTAATTTCGTATTACCTGAAGGTATGTATAAAAATTTCAAGAACTATATACACGTGTTTCAAGCCCTTGCGGTGTACATAATTTTAGGAATGACTTTCAGGGAATATAGCACAAGCAGAGTCTCCGCTTCTCATTCCGACCAAAGGGCACCAGGGGAAGCAAAATGCGCATGTTATTTCACCATTGACTCTCGCCACCGAGTATTACCCTTTTAATGTGACCATTCGTCATCTTTCATCGCGTTCCATTGGGATCAGTTGGAACTGTAAGGATAGCGCTTTAAATGATAGATATGAAGTTATGATAAAGCCCGTTCTTGCAAGGTACACAATTCTCACTCTACTATAAAGTATTTTTACTTAATTTCCTTGAATTTTATATGAATTTAATCGGGTTTTGCTTTGTAACTCGTACCTCATCTATAGTCGAAATATGTGTATTCGTATCTTTCAGTTACAAAGTTGTCGAAACTGTTCGAAACAACATGTCGTGTTATCTCGTTATGGATAAACTGCAGCCAGACACGACATACCAAGTTGCAGTCTCTGCGATAGCGGGGCGAAATCGAAAGAGAAGTGGATACGTTTTTTTCAAAACGTTTAGTAAGAAGCAATAACATAACATACATCAGACGAGCTTCATTTTAGTTGAACCTTGGAACTCATTTTTTTTTCTTTCTGTTTTTGCATGATGTTGCATGTTGCTTTGCATGATGCTGCCAATTTTCATGTACATTTTCCAAAACCACCAAATTGTTGTGCTAAAAAGTGGAGGATGATTATACGGAATTTGCAGAGGATGATGGCTCAGATCATAGTGATGGGACGATAAGTGATTTGCCTTCCCCTTCCACACCGAATGCCAAAGGTCCAATATTCCCTAGGGTTCGGGTTGTTGAGATAACTCTCGTTGCGTTGGCCTTAGTTTTATGGGCTGGAGCCATCGTTCTCTTTTTCCATCGATGGGGCAAAATTCGTATGCTCCTTCCATATCAACCCGACTACAAAGAGATGAAAAACAGTAATGCCTCTTGTACAACTTGCTCCTTGACTCCACATCATCAGGTCCGTTTTCCCCAATGTAAAATATATGATGATATTGATTTGCTTTCACTGGACTCTAGAATGACCATTTAGAAAAATATAATGACATGAAGTAAAGTATTCCTATATAAGAGGTGTTCATTTAGTATGTGTAGAATACGTCATATAAAAGTCCGTCCAATTGGTTGGATTTGTAAAAAAAACTATTTCTTACTAGCAAGTATATATTACTAACTCTAGTTTGACATCAGAAGAGACAGGAAATGAATGTTTTGTGCATGTTGTTTATGCTTATGCTGGCTAAAGATGCAAATGAAATGAAAAGTGGGAATAAATTGAACAATGCTCAGTTCTTTACATCAAGGTAAATAAATATAGTTATCATTTTAACTTCGTTTTTCATTTAACCTTGCTTTGTTGCCTTCATTTCAGTCCGTACTACTATTTCATATGTGCAATGTACACTGTTGTATAATAAATATTAATACTAATTTTCTCGTTTTCTTAGACTTATCTGCCTTCGCTTTTCTCTAATCCTTTTACCTTCACCAGCTATGTACTTTTTCACAATATTTATGTCCTTGAGCAAACCTCCTCCTGTATGACAAACGAAATAACATGTGTTGACAGTTGTAGGAAGAGTTTCTGGCAATTTATCCAACATTTATGGGAAATAGAAGAAAACTCATATAATGTAGTAATTAATTATGCATAAAACTAGTTTGTCAGCTCTGTACTTCGTGTTTCATATCCTCACAGCATAAAGTATACTATCAAACCAACTATAGGAAAATGGCATACAATACAAATACAAGCATAAAGTGACTATAATATATATGAAGATGTAAGGCGATGACTATGGAAAAGAATGGTTTTGCGGGAATGAAGAGTTTATAAATATTTCATGGAATTTGTGGTGATGCAATGTTTTCTTGATTGATTGTTTGGACAGTGTCAAAAAATTCATCACTTACCTAACCCCACGGGGGAATGTTTTCAAGCACAAGGAATGACAACGCCATATCATCACCCACACCAGCCTCATCCTCCGCCCCTTCACTCAAACACGCCATATCTACCACATCAACCGCTATCTGAGCCAGGACCTAGCACTAGTGCCGTTGGGGAAGCTCATGCTAATACCGTTACCGTAACGGAAGCTGGATGTAGTCCAATGCGACAAAAGACTCCATCCTTACATGAGGTATCTAGTCTACTCAAGTATTTTACACCACTCATTCTAAACATATATTATACACATAAACGTAGTTCCTTGGCTTAATTATGATTATTATAAGCTTTCTTTTATGGAGTATATCATCTTATTTATGAGGATGACTTATGACCTCACGCGAAGTCTGACAAGTGGTATATATTATGTTGTGTATTTGTATTTTACCAGGGGGAAATTTCCATAGACGTGGCTGTTCAGCGTCATCATCATCTAAATAGTATTAAGAAAGCGAGGAGTGCTGAACACATCAGCAAACAATACGTTTACCCATGGGATGAGCAACATGACATCGAATGCACTGAATTCTAGCGCAATAAATGCGTTATAACTTTAACCTACGTTGAATGCATGCCAAGAAAACGCGATTGGTATATTTACAAGACATAACAAACACCAGTCACTAGAACAGTGACTGACTAACATTTTTCATAAATATGCAAATGTGGGTAAACCAGAAGGACATAGATGATGGAGACATACGAGCATAAATACTTTACCACGACCTAAAATATCCTATATTGTATTAAATACAGCATAGTTTGAACTTTGATTGTATATCATTTTCACGTTAGACTAAAAATACTTACGAGTACATTTGTGCTACGTAGTAGTGCAGATTTCTTATGTATTACTGTTATGAATACGAAATATGGCACACCGCGTACTTGTAATCCTATTTGAATTTATCTATAAAAGGCAAATTTTTATGAGTCCCGATTAACTGAACTGATGTTAAATTAAATACAAATACTATAAATTTCATTGAAATTGCTGATGAAACCATTTCTTCTTTTATACACACCTTGTCCACTGACTGAACCAATTAGCATACACCAGACTCTAGTGTACCCATCCAGACAAATGTTAACGGTTAAAATGTTTGGATTAGTATAATTATGGTTTATGGTCAGTACGGATTATGTACATCAGACTTTATCAGAGCAAACGGCTTCTCAGAGTTCCTAAAGCTCATGCGATTCTTAGAATACTTCATAGGCTGTAAATAACACAATGTGCGTAGGATTTTAAGACATTTCATTGTATTGTACAAGTCACAAGTATTCAATGTTACTACAAGTAGTACGTCCTATATGAATACCCTTCAAATCCCAGTCTTGTGATTGACTACGTTTTCCAAATATGAAATTGTAATTTTCAATTAAATTAACGTTACCTGCTTACAACATTAAAAATCGCTGTGACATAACTGAAAATCCAGTCCTTAGTTCTTCTATAACGGATTTAATTTAAAAACTATCATCCAATTATATGATTTTATGTGGTTTTGATAATAAAATAAATTAGCAAAGAAAGACAGTTTACAATAGCGTTTGACTTTCCTTCAATAATTTTCTATTACAACTCTTCGTTTCAACCACAGTATAAATAGCAGAAATGATTACAAGGTTTGGAAACCAATTCAGACTAATCACCTTCATAGTTGACCAAAGCATAAGCAAATTAATTTATTTCATGATTGTTGTGTGATACTACTTAATAATAGCACTATACATAATTTAATACGGTGATACTATATTGTATTAGAATAGAATAGAATAAATTTTATTAACGTGTTTAAGAGTTATTACACTCTCACTTCCTACTCGTAAACCCTTAAACATTCAATCACAGGTTGTTAAAATCAAATCATATCCATTTTTACCAGTATTACTTCCAAGTCATAGTCGAAATATAATTTAAAATAAAAATGCATCTACATACGAAAAAAACCAACGACCATGAGAATTTTGGATTTCGAAATATTTGAACAGTTGAAGTAATTTTTGAATTAAATGTATAGTGGCACTGAGTATGGCAATGTGTATGCCACTGACGAGGGAAGTCGTTCAAGGGATTAGCTCAGAATTAGATCATACTTCTGGATAGAATGCTTCTATATGAATCAAGCATTGATGTACAGAGAATAGATTGCGCTATGCCATTTACGAAACATTACCAAAAGGTAGGATCAGATTTTGTAAAGTCCAGGACCATGTTTCCACAGTAGAGAGACTAATCTAACTAGAGGTAACAACATTGCCCCCAGTCCCATTTACGCAATGTTAAACTTGGAGCATTTTGTGTTCCTCTGGATGTCTTGAATTTCAGGT
>JAANSM010000745.1:0-23776 GCA_036850725.1 Orchesella villosa | reverse complement strand
AGCAATTCGTTACGATAGAGCTAAAAAGCGAAAATAAAATATGTGAAAATGAGCTGCATATTTAAAACAGTAGATTGTTTAAAACTAGTTTGCTTGCATATGAATGCATAAAAATTTGGCTTGCATTTTACTATTTTTATTTCGTTTATTCTTGGAGATATTTATCACATCACTATTATGCAAATTTAAGCATAATCAGAAATGGAGCAGCCATTATGGAATTTCAAGGATATCATTTCCACCAAAAGAAGACATGCAGCGTTTGTCTAGTTGAGGGAATGCTATAGAAATCGAAGAATTATAGTTAGGCAATTAAGATAAAAACCAATGGGGAAATTGTAGTTGTACATGGTTGAAATATTTTGCATTATTGAAATAATATGCTACATACGTCGTGCTTCTAGGCAAAACGGATTCTAAAACTTTCCAATTCCTCTAATTGCAAGTTTTGTACTAACCCATTGGATGATAAACTACCAAAAACAAGGAAATGGCACAAGTTTAAGAAATGTGAGTTTCTTCGAATCAAAAGTAACATGTTCATTCACGTTGTTTAGTAGCTCCTACTTTTGTGCTACTATAACTTAATGAAGAGAGTTTGAACAAGAACAATATGAAATTTGCGTTCATTTGTTTCCCATGATTTGGTTCTGAGAACAAAGGCGGAACCACAAACATGTATAATATATGAATTCATGAGGAAGAAGCAACAACTAGTTTCAAAAGTGTAACACTTTTTACTAAAAAATGATACTCAAAACTACCACAAGAAAATGTGAAAACATGAGATGAGATGGTAAAGGAAACTTCAAAAAGTCAAGTCAACTAGCACTCCACTTCTACTACCACTCACTTTATTTTCCCTTCTAAAGACATCAAAGAATGATGAATTGTTATCATTCGTAGGAATGCTTATGATAAAGAAAAAGAGCAACGAGCAAGAAAAGCGCTTTGATTCCACAAAAAACAAACGTAGGAGCCACACACAAAACGGAAACAACTATTGGAGTTTCGGTTTCGTAGCTCTGCTAGGGGAAAAAGCGTTAACAACATTTCTCTTTAAATATATAACTTGCATGCATTCTGCTAGCCCAATATAAATATAAATCACAAAGTAAAATATCGAGCACATTTTGACGCATGTAGATATTAATGTTGCATAAAGAGGAAAAGCCGAGAAAATCGAGAGAGAGAATCAAGCAAAGCAGCACAAGAGCAGAAGGTATGTTTGTCTCATCTCCGTTTTCATATTATGGGAATGTATGCACAAACGATTCCAAAATAACCAGAGAAAGACCTTGTGTATCAACAACAAAAGACGCGCAATAAAAACGGAGACAAGAGATTTCTCTTCTCAGTTTGGTTAGCTCAATCCTCGTCTCACCATAATTGTCGGCGTGGTGTGGCCACTACTTACTACTTTACAGCTATTGTCAACGATTTTCCTCATTCGTTTCTAGGACATTGTGCTCCAGACTGAAGCATGACCTGCCGTCGTCCCATGTTGGCACAAAAGTTGAATGAAATGAGTGCATTAGATAAAACGTATGGTTGTAAAATTGCAGAAATCTAAGTTAATAGTTGCAGTGCTCTCATTCTCGTGGCACGTTTCAGTTCCCTTCCGCCTTCTGATCTAAAGGTTTTGCCGAGAAATACGAATTATATCACGTGTTTTGATTTCACGTAACTGACGGGAAGCAATAAATACTTGCCTTTTGTCTATGCAATAAAATACATATATGAAGCACTAGTGTCTCACATTGTGAATTATGTGGTAAACCATACGATTGCGATTAATAACTTATAATTGGTTGTTAAAGGAAATTTTGTTTACGAAATATTAATAGGAAATGTCTACTTGTTTAGATACGATAATACTATGTTTGTATTCACCACCAACGTTAAATTAGAAGCATCTTATCCTTTGAGCCTGAGCAATTAAAGAATATAATATGGAATCTTATTTTTTCAAGGCTTAAGAAGCCTGGCTACAATCATACAATTAAACTGGGATGAAAAAAAGAACAAATAGCTTCTACTTAAGTAAACGAAAATATTTACATACCGTTGCAAATGATAGTTTGCTACTTTCCTAAATTAAAACCAAGATTGCAACCATGACGCATATTTAACTACAAACCGCGTAGCGTAATTATGCGTACTTGGGATTGAGTTGCCCCATAGGTATCAAATCGTTGAATGTTGCTCTGCTCCACTCATTTCTTTTAACAGCTTTGAAATTATGTTGAGCAACAATTACGCTCCTCACGAACAAAAATAGTGTGGTTTCTTGTTTTTGCATAATGAAGCAACATCCGTGACGCTCTGGCCTTTTGAAATTTCAAAGAAGAAGGACAAGAATTTATCCACTTTTATTTCCAAGAAACCTGAAACTTTATATTCACGTTTTTAGTAGTAGGCGATGTGGTGACAACTCTTGTCTGAGTATGAGTCTGGTATGAGTCGAAAGGCTTCCTTAATTTTCGAAATGGTTCATGTTCGTGTACCATACTACAAGCATCCAATTAACATCGTATTTTCAAAGAAATTAAAACATAATTTCAGAAAAGAGAAACTTTTTCTCAGTAGTGAATGCAACTTTTTACTAGAAAGTAGTCAGAACCACCTTCTCCTCAAAATAATGGAAGTTAACATAGACAAAAGTTGGCAAAATAAAACGTGCAAGTAGAGTGACAGATCATTTTCAAAAAGTGACAAGCAAGACAGTGTCAACTTTCATTGTTAGTCTCCTCCAATAGTTTCATGTCGGTTCTTCTTTTCAAAATTGTGAAGACAAGAAGTGAAACGCACCAGCTTATATATAGAGCTTTCTACCTACATGTTTATTTAACCTTGCTACTCTTGCTAGGCACAATATTATATTCATACTGCGTAATGTTTACACAAGATGATCTGGAAAAATATTGCAACGACTTTCAGCATCATTAATTTTGTATTTAAGTAATTGAAAATGAAGTGAAAGTGTCACTACACCCACAGATTTGCCAAAGTAAAGATAGTATATTTCGCCCACTTTCCCTTTTCATATCATCATACACAAAATAATTGTCAATTGTAGGCACCAAGCACGTTCCTTCTGCTTGTTTAAGATGATATGAAACATCTGGTATTTTTAAATTTGTCATTTCTTCAATGATAATACAGACAGGAGAAAAATGCACACAATTTCCGACAATATTTACATGTAAGAATGATTACTTACCGTTAGCAGCTACAAAAGTGTATCATTTCGCATCACTTAAGGATATTTCTACAGGAGAATCCATGTGTGTTTTTACACATTGTGGTTGTGGCTTTGGGGAGTAAAATCTGTCGGATGCAGTTTTATGTCATCTATCTTAAAGAAAGGCACCAAGGAAAATTCCATCGTTGTCTTGCTGTCATGTTGGTTACAAGTGTAATCATTTTGGTGTTAAATTTTTTTGTAAGTCTACAGGGTCTGCTTGTGTCACATCAAGTTCACTGCATTGCAACAAAGAAGGCCATATGTGTATGTAGAGTGTACACACATGTGTGTAAATTTACTCCCTAGTAGTAGTTACTCCTTCTCATGTTATTGCATTTCATTACAGATCGCTAAAGAATATTACAAGCTTTTGAAGACTTGACGCCTATTTGTCTTGCATTGAAGTGGCTCTATGAAAGTTGGCAGTGATTCAGTAGAGATCTGCGTTGTGCATTACCAAAGTGTTTTGTTCCTTAACAAATACAAACCCGGGTACATGTCTTTCAAATTGATGAAGGTACGTGCAGGAGCATTAGATACTGTTCCTAAAACAAATGTGTGTTAGAAAAAACGCTAGCCGCAATAGATGACGTAGTTTTCAAGTATTCCATTCACGAACAACATTGGGGTTACTTTTAGTCTTTCCGCAAAAGATTAATATTTTTGGGGGATACAAAAAAAGAAGGTAGTTAAAGGAGAAAATAAAAATCAGTGGGTGTTATAGTGCCATGTTTCCCAAATTTACTTTTCACACAAGGTAATGGAGTTCTCATGATCACACACAAAATGAAGGATTACACAAGCTCATCCTGATAAGATGTAAGACACTTGTGAATTATAAATGAAGGGGAATTCACAAATCTAAAGGGTTGAGAATTAACTCTACAGAAGTACATAGATTGAATGTAGATGCACAGAATACTTAAAATGAGATGATGAGAAAAGAAATGGTTGTTGTGAATATTTAAGTAGCATAGAAGAAACGTAGTGACTAGCTCATTTGTATGTTTTATATAGCATTGCTTTACAGCTTTGTAAAAATGGAATGTAGCTGACAAGTTCATGTATCACTTTGCCCCCAAAAGAACACAAAGCGAATAATCAGGTCGTGTAAAATTGGAAGAAAATTAATCATATGTTTTTTTTGACAGCCCGATTGCTTCGGTTTCATTGGAACAGATTTCGTTATAACTTAAAAAAATATTTAGTAATTTGGCACTAAAAATGGTAATTTCCTTTCCAAGTTTGGGATTTCGAGTGGGCTGGCCTGGAGACCAATATACCTGCAATTTTAGGTATTATTCATTAGCAGTTCAGACTATTGCTCAAAACTTTTTCGCAATATGGGGCAATCCGAAAACTCCATTTGAAGATGTGATAGAGGAATGTCGAAAAGGCCAAATAACTCGAAGGCATTCGCGGTTGTGATGGATGAACGCTTTATCAAATCATGGGAGTGTATTTCATTGTGCTAGAATTTTCTGCCTAGCCGACTACAGGCTAAAGCTGATCTTAAAGCTTCCTATAAGAACCGTCTCTAGTTCCATTAGTATGACAGTTTTGTAATCGTTTTACATAGGAAAACTATCTCTATCTATTCATTAAAATTCAAAGCAAAGTAACAAAAAATGTAGCAATTCAGCAAGCTGCTTCAGATAAGACGACAGTGTTGCTTTGCCGTAACACCATTAGTATTCAATTTCATTTCAATTCAAGAGTTCTGTTCTGTCTCGAGGGGAAAAGAAAAGTATATACATTTATATGAATACATAGTAGGCAGGCACACAACGACTAAGAATGTTAACAAAAGATAATCTAAAAACCATTTGATATCTCTTCCTTTAGAAGGATTTTTTATCTGACGAATGAACTCATAGTTTTACAGCACAAGAAAAAATCTAATTTGATGCAGATGATGCTATTGAAAAATTGCGCAACTAGATCGAAGCATTCTTGTGGAAAATTTGTGTATCAAAAATAAAAATGGAGACTAACAAAATAGCGACAACTTCTTCCATCAACTTGTTTTTAAATGTCCTCAATTGATATCAATATTATAAAAGCCTGGAACTTCATTTCTAAAATTGGAAGAAATCTAAAGATAGCTAGCAATTTAATAGAATTTACTTATGCAACATCAAAATATGTGCGTGTATACCAATGTTTGATGTAATATCAAAATAAACTACAAACAGTAATTGAGGTAATTATCCGTGAAAATGCGGGAACAGGACGAACTGAATCCCTTTAAACGTATGTAGTATAAACTTACACCCGTATTGTTTACATAAGTAAGACATTTTTAGTTTACATACTCGTAAACACGCTTTCCACTCCTGTTGCCAGTATCCTTGCAACGAAGCAACATCTTTAAGCGAAAGCCAATAGGGTTTTTTTAGAGGTTCTTTTGTTTCAGTAGGGTTTCCTCATTGCCAATGCAATACTGAATACTAGAGTGAATAATACATGTTTCATATTCTCCATGTCACAGAATTTCATTGACATATCAAGTAGAATTAATACAGTGTTGATGCCTTTGATCCCGCAGAAGGAAAAAAGGAAAGATCAAGTTGTTTGTATGTGTCTATACTACAGAACAAAAAGATAAACATGCCAAAATGAGATGTCTAAACACACACTCGACTCACTCCACACTCTCCACTCACTTGAACACAAAAATAAAGGACGTTATGCTCCTTCAAAAGACACTTTCAACTCAATTTAAATTCCCACGGGTGATATTTGCTGGTACGCTAGTCTCTCGTTGAAACATCGAGATCATAAATACACTTGTATGCTCTCCATTTTAAGAAGCTACTCCAACTCCGAGTTACAAGTCACTTTTTATGGGTTGTATGTCACTTCCTGATTACATATGCACAGAAGCATGCTCATTATGCAAATTTATTTTGCAAAATGTTATTATTTGATGAAGAATCAACAGACAGTCATCCATAGTNTTGTATGTCACTTCCTGATTACATATGCACAGAAGCATGCTCATTATGCAAATTTATTTTGCAAAATGTTATTATTTGATGAAGAATCAACAGACAGTCATCCATAGTAGAATTGGTAATGGGGTTGATTTACTCAAAAGAAAGTACTTCATTCATTCCAGGCGCCTCATTTAGTTCTCGTCGTCTCAGAGCCAACAAAGAAAAAAGTTCTTGTCGTGTCTTACCAAACATTGCGTCTATACCCAAAAGTAGGGCTTTTCAAGTACCCTTTCTTGACTTTCTCTTATTCTTCTCAATGATTCACAATTTATATGGTGTTTGCTTTAAGTCTAGTCGAATTTCTTTCATTTTCCATTCTGATTGACACAAAGCAATATAATCAGAGAGAAGGCTTGTCACAAAGATGACAAGCTTTAGATTTAAAAAGCTTAGTTCTAACATGGCTTATCGTTTGGAAGCCCTAATGATAAGATATTTGATGGAGATGGGATTGTTTTTCAAATGCTTTATTATTATTATATTGTGATTTATGCTCAGGAAAAATTGGAAATAAATACGTTACCAGTAGACTTCTTATAGATTTAAATCTGCGTTATCTAGTACTTTTATACATATTTAAAGATGGTATTGGTAAATTTGAAGAATAAAAAGTTATTCGCGGTAGTCGCATTACCACATGAGTATATAATATTGCCGAACTTCTCTTGTGGTTTCGAATATTCACATTTTCTTTTGTAGGTCTTCGGGGTATCTAAGTATTCTGAAGCATGAAATTTCAATTACGTGTGGTTTTTCTAAAAACCAGTGTCACAAATCCCTGCAGCATGGATACCGATACTGAAACGATTGCACAAGGAAATGAGAATAAGAAAATTATCAAATACAAAATCCAGTATATCATTTTCTGGGACTCCCTGGGACAAATTCATGTTTACCATGAACCGCTTTATAAGCTCATTTTAAAGTGTGACATATCATATACGCTTGTAATTTCATTTCGAGCTTCATTGAGCTGCCAATAGTGAGATTTCCGTTAGTGAGTAAATTGGAGAAAAAACATGTTTTCCTATCCCTATATCTGGCTAACCCTGACATTATTTCTTCATATGATGAGATGCCTCGCGTTAGACTAGCGGCTAAAAGGAAAGTTTTTTTTGTGTGGTGATGAAATCAGTTCAGGTTAAAAGCATTAGCATTCATTCAGGATCGGTTTACATGATGATGCTGTGGTTATTTGTATTATAATCCTTTCTCCTTTTATCAAATATTTCATCAGAGCATTTTTTATGATTACACATTATAACAAACTTATTAGCATTCATTCAGGATCGGTTTACATGATGATGCTGTGGTTATTTGTATTATAATCCTTTCTCCTTTTATCAAATATTTCATCAGAGCATTTTTTATGATTACACATATTATAACAAACTTTTCCTGTTTGCTTTCATGGATAATATTACTTACGTCTATTCATATTTGGGGCAATGTAATTACACACGATGAAACTTCACGTTACTTTGCTTCAACCTAAATATAGAGGAAGGTTTATATTATGTTGATAGAGTTTGTATCGGATATGAATGTCAAAAGTGCTGACACCTCCTAGCTTTATTAATTCATATCGTCGTTCCGTTGAATATTTGACATTCAATATTGTTTGTGGAATGTGGAATATACTGTGAACAGGGAAGCTAAAAATTGTTATTAAATGATTCCATGGGAGGAGGTTGACATCTTGTAATAAACCAAAATCCTCGCCTTATTTCATAATAGAATTACAGTAATGAGTTTCTAAAATATCTCGTTGAATTAAAGTATAACTCCTTCTAATATGAGATTTGACACAAGTATTTGTTATCGATGCGAAACTCATAAATGATTTTTAAGGAGACTGGTTCTCAAAAATTGTAACTAAATTGTATGAAATGATATAAAGTCGCACGAAAATAAACCTTTGAAGGAATTCATAATGTTTTTTACGTTCTATTTTTCTATAACTACTTGGAAATATATTAATACATAGTACGAGATTATCTCTAAAAATTTATACCAAAAAAATATTTTGATGTCACTTGCTGATAACAATAATAATATTGATTTCAATTTGTCTTCTTAGGTATGCCTGTTATTCTTCCATTTGTGGAGAAGTTCCCCAGTAAACAGTGAGCCAATACCGTTATCATTGGTTCCTGAACTCCATGAGAAAATATATCCAGTCGGACATGAGACCATGCTTGGAGTCGCAAACAACGGTATTCATGACATCAGACTCCACACAAGCAGCAGTAATGATCCCTCGAGCGTAGTGTCACTCGTTGAAAAAGCTCACGATCTGACACCACACTACAAACTATACTCGAAATGTAAGTTAAAATCAAAAAAATTTTCATCACCATCAAGATAAAAGAAACATCTAGACTAGGTTCATTAAAAACTATTTGGTCAAGCCATTTACCATTGTTTAAGCCTTTCTTGATAATTTTACAAAATGTTGAGCAGTTTTGCAAATCAACGAATATATAAATCCAATTCCTCTATGTAGCTATCTTACCTACATGAAAATGCGTATAACCATATGCAAGGGGAAATGGTAGACCACTGGAAATGGGTTTGTGAGACTGAATGGTTCGGGGCAAGGTTAAACCATAATACATTATCGTTGTATAATTCACGAATGTTATTATCTACCTCCATTTCTCTGCTCCTGCGTTTACATAATTGATGTGCAAACCTGATAACGATGCGAGTTTTTCATACAATTTGAGTAGCATTCTGTCTACGTTGGAAGTAATATTTGTAGTGTGTGTGTGTGTTTTTTTTGTCTAAGGACTTCTTGAGACTGATAAATGTTCCCAATCCTTATTTCTTTCTTTTTATCCTATCAAATATTTCCTTTGCAAACTAATCATTTCAATGTTTTAACAGCTGGGCTGGGGAAAGCTCCGCTGAGAACAACAAGGATCAAGAGAACGCCTACAGGTTTCACAGCAAGAGGCTTTCATGATTCAGTGTTTGATAGAGATTTTGGCCATTTCTCACCTGTAAAACGATCCATGAAGAGAAGGCCGGAGTCAGATGCTGCTGGATTTTATGGTGACACATTTAGCAATGGATTTGGAGAGTTTGAGACTATGAAACGAGCTCGAGTCCCCTCTGGATTGGCTCAGGTAGGTGGCATCGAACATGATATAATTGTGTATGGGAGCTGGCTCACTTTAGTATCATAAATATGCATAGTTTAGACATGGAAAGCGTGCAAGGCTCAATTACGGTAGGATGGCTGTTTAGGTATTATACGTGTATTGTCTCATTAATGCTAATTTGATTACGACGGGATTACTAGTTTACTTGGATGTGAGCATAGTAATAATAACTTTAAGCTAATTTTGATGATAGTAAAGATTAAATTATAGACAAAATCGGTTCATCAAATCACCTCATATTTAGCGTTACTTCTTGCATACCAGCTCACCTACAGATATGGAGGGTGGATAAGCAAGGTACTGTATGATGCCAAACAAAAGACATAATAACATAACACATCCTACATTTTGTGGAGTAAAACAAGGCTTTTCAGTTTCATTACTTTTACCATGCAAAAGCATATTATTATGAAATAGCTATAGTCACTTTATCAAACTGTCTGTCTGTCCGTTTTCCCAAATTCATGTCCATAAATTTATATAAAAAACTCGATTTCTGGTTATAAAAAATCATATCAGACCAAAAACTAGATTCTATCAAATCTCACTTTGCCCCATTTGGCTTTCACCATCAATAATAGGCAGGACTTGGAGTATTACAAAGGCAACAAGTCGTAGTGAAAGGTTATATTTAATAATATTGTGAAGCTACCTCTTTACACGCTGTTTGACCGTTTATTGTCAGTCATAGTCGAATTCTGAGGACAATATGAATACGAATGTCATTCAGTGTCGTTTCTAGACCAGTGCAGTTTTTCTATTCAAGTGTTTTGTCATGTAAAAGGTCTAATATACATTAAAAAGCTGTTATTACTTGCTTGTAGCAGACGATCAATGCAGCTTTAAAACGACGACCTATGGGCGCCCAGGGATTTCATGGAGACACTTTCGCACAGGTAATAAAATACGTTATGGTTCTGTCGGGAGTTTTCATTACAAACTACCGCATCACCAATACTTATTACCATATTAGAGATTCTCCACCGAAATGGGTTCAGGTGCAGTTTGTTTGCGTTTCAAATGTAATGGGTAAATACAACTGCATCTGCACGTATCTCAGTGCATATAAACTGTAGCTGACAAATTGGCTAGTTAAAGGATTTTGAAGAGAAGGGAAAATAATGGTGTCAAACAATAAATTTATGAATTATTAAGGAAGTTTATATAAGCACCCAAAATTTTCCATTTTCAGGGATTTGGAGATTTTGACACAATGAAGCGGGCATATGGACACTTGTACGATGAAATGGAGAAACTCAAAAGGCGTCCGGAAATGACGAAGAGCGGTTTCGATTCTGATCTTTTCAACGGTGGATTTGGAGAATTTCATCCTATGAAGAAGTAGATGCCAATTCACAATTCTTTCTAGCTATCCATAAATAAGGCACAAAAAATGTGTAAATATATAAGTCGATAATCGTCGTAACAGTCGTTGTTATTATTATTGGATACAAAAAAAAGTATAACAAGAAAAAAGAATGTATGTTTGAAGAAAAAAAATAAAATGGTAATTTTAAGACTTTTCCCTTAAAAAAAGTTTCGTGGAATAATCTATAATTATGTACTTAAAGTAATAAATTTTTCTGTGTCTAGATGTTTAGCTCTAGGCTGTAGTACACAGAGTGCATAATCAATGTATCAAAAAAATTTATCTAAACAACGCAAGAAATCAACTGAATAATATCCATATAGTAGAAATGTAGTACCTACTTATTATGCAGTTACTTAATGTTGTGTATGCATTTCATTTCTAATGCTAGGACTCTTTTCCGTGTTATTGCTAATTCTGTGAACCATTTCAATAAATTATTATATAAAGGATGCGTTCCAAGGGCGATGGAGGAAGTGAGTCGAAATGTGACAGGTCAAAATGCTTGCAAAAAGGGTAATAAATAAGATTTGGGGTACAATCGAGTGCATTATATGGGAAAATGGTGTTTGTTCAGTTAGTTAGTTTGATTGATAACTAATTTCAGGAGTTTGATCCGCCCTTCTTGTTTTGGCAAATATTAATGTACTAACATTACGATAAATACAAAATGTACTTAAGTATAAAAATTAACAATGTATAATACCATTATGACAAAAAAAACTTTATGTATACATTTGCGTACTATGGAAATGCGTAGTCTGTTACATTATACTACTTTAGGAGGCATGCATTTAATTGTATGTAAATTAGTAATGCATGAATTCAAATTATTACATTATTAAAAAAAGAACATGTTTTAAATTTAATTGTTGAATGTAATTTCTAATGTTATTCAAATATACGATGTTATATTTATTGATTATATATGAAGTGGCTAAATACAGCCGAAGTTAATAATGATGAGCATTCAAAAATCGAGAATGATAACATATTACTACGAAATAGCATGCATATATACACGCATATATACGAAACAAAACAGAGTTTTAGAGCACTAACTATATATTATGAAGACTCTGGGCATTGCAATGAGTTTCATAGAAGATCAGAAGTATGTCGGTCAGATGTTCTACTAGTTAATTTTGTTTGCATTGTCGATACTGAAAAATTGTCACGGATTAGTTTGGACCTATCAACTTTCGAATTGTAGTTGTTGTAGAAAACATAATGAGGACCGAATGCGGAGTATGCGGACGAGCCCTTAGTTAACCCTGGGAGCATGACGATTTAGTAGGAAATAGAATATTGGAAACCTTTGCAAAGTTACGTTTTCACTATTGCAGCCTCTTAACAACGAAGATTTACTTAAAAACTTACATTATATGAGTAACGATACAGTTAAGTTTTGCGGTTACTTTCTGTTGCAATGGAACATGAAGAATTTTGGAAACATTTCTGTGTAGGAGTGGTACAAAAATACATGATTGTATTACGCAAAATAAATAAATTATACTTCAGTGTATTTTATATTTCATAACGTTTTATTTGTTACATTTCAAAAACTCACAAATATGGTAAAGGGATGGAGTGGATAGCCACCTAAGGTTTAAAACACATATTCCGTGAGATAGTCTACACGAACCTTTCAGGATCTAACGGATAAACGAAATTTGGCTTCAGTTACCTCACAAATAAAATATTCCACAATACATAAACATAAAGTAAATGATATAACCTTAATTTGTTGATTTCCTCATCATCATCTGCTGGCTCATCCCCAGAATGATGTTCCTTCATTTTATCACTCGGATCATCTTCGTCTTTATCACTTGACTTTTCCACCTCCGAATCATCACCCTCATCAGTTGCCTCATTTTTTCCCACATCCCCTCGCTCATTTCCTTCATCTCGGTAACTATAACACAAGTTTCCTTAAAAGAGACCATTCATTTTACAAATAAAATATAGAAAATTACTACGAACCTGTAACTTGTATCCAAGTACTCAGCAACTTCAGACTCCTCCAAACCGACAGCATCAAAAATTACCGAAAGCATAGATCCCATCCTGATCGAGATTCAAAACTTTCTCTGAGTTAACCAAGGGAAAACAAAAGAGGAAACAGTGATGAGTATTTTCTTCCAATAATTTACTCCTCCTCGTAACTCAATATCTTGTAGTTCTTTAGAAACTTCTAGTCTCCTTTTCCGAGAAAAGAGGTCATTCAACAGTAAGCAACTCAGGTTTAGGTTGTGTTTTTGTTGATTTCTTCAGTCTGAATGATTGACTTTTGAGAGGAGAGAATCGACGCAAAAATCATACAAGTTATAAGCACAAGTACAAGAACAATGTACATTCTAGTATTTCTGTACCAAAATCGTTGCTTGCTTCTACTCTACATCCACATTACTTGACGTTTTTACACCCATAAGTTGCAATACATATAACAGAGTCGTGTTGGGGCTCGGGCTAGGGTTCATGCACTATATAATTCCTAGAAGCCTGAAAGGTGACGAAAAACGATGTTGTATTCATAGAGACTTGATTCTTAATATATGATGAGGTTTCTCAGTAGAGAGAGACATTGTCAATGCCAATATTGCATTTGTTTTGATAATACTATTGGCTCTCGAGCAAAGCATTTTTGTTTTTTAGGTCTTAGATGCAGCCAAATGCATATAAAGGGGCTTATAAAATATTAAGTTTAAACGTAAACTCGATCATTATGTTGCATTGCATTGATTTCATTCATACCAGAAATAATTTAAGCTCACTAATGACCTTGTAATCGCAGAAAGTAGAACACTTATTTCTGCGATACCACAAAATGAGTGGGTTTCAATTTCAAATTTCAGTTTTATCAAGTTAATTTGAACTTGCGTAAGGCTTTGTACCATTTGTATGAAATTAATGTTTCATTACATTCAATGCATATATTCTGTTCGACATATTTTTTATTGACAACGCTGAATAGTGGAGGGGTGATGCATTCCTGTTCACAAGATAGTGAAAAACTATGAGAAATTAAGTATTACTTCCAAGATGTTTGATGTTTCAATAAAAACGTTTTATTTATACGGAAGATTTAAAACTGAAGAAGTAACTTACATAATGGTGTTTCTATTTACATGTGAATAAAGTGATTCAAGTTTATTTTGTCACAGTGAAAAGTCATGAAAGTCTAAAACAATTTTTGCTAGCGTTAACGATACAATTGACAATCATTATAATGCGCAATAAACTAAACCGATTGGTTGCTTGATATTATTGAAAAAAAAAATTGCGTCCTACAAATAATTTCAATTAAAAAACGTTCTGGCTCTGCAGACGATCATTTCCTGTTCGGCTTAGCTATTCTTAGCAAGTTTCAGAGTGTTACTGTACACTAAACTATAAAACTATTAAAAGACGATCTACGTTCAACATTCAAAACGACCATTTAGCATTTCTTTAAGCTAACCTATAAAACTAAGCTTTTGTTTTTTAAACCTCGAAAATGCAGTAGTTCGAACTAGAATCAACGCGATCTGGATCGAGACCGTGATTGTGATCGAGATTTGGAGCGAGATGGAGAGCGTGACTTTGAACGTGAAGCAGATCGCGACTTAGAACGGGAAGCAGACCGGCTTTTGGACCGAGAAGCTGATCGAGATTTGGAGCGGGAGGCAGACCTAGATTTAGAACGTGACGCTGATCTTGATTTCGAACGAGAAGCTGAGCGGGATTTTGAACGTGAGGCTGATCTTGATTTCGAACGGGACGCTGAACGAGATTTCGAACGTGATGCAGAACGGGATTTGGACCGAGATCCTGACCTTGATTTTGAACGGGATGCTGACCTTGATTTAGATCGACTTCCAGATCTAAATATTGAGAATACAGTAATACAAAGTTAACTTCTAAAGATCTAGATGAAACGAAATGGTAAAATAAATTAAACATGTGTTTTACATACCGTGAGCGTGAACCTGAGCGAGATGATCCCGAACGTGACCGTGAGGATCTGGATGATGACCCATCATCTTCTATTGTTCGCGTACTAGGCTTCTTATTTTCACGCCCACCATCCTCAGAATCTGAAGATATGACACGTTTTTTGCCTCCTTCTTCGTCCCCGCTAGCACTGGACTCCCTAAGATACAAAAAACATTGCGTCACAAGCACCACACTTCGTCACGAAACCATTAGTACCAGAAGCTAAATACAATATAAGCTAACTCATACCTTTTCTCCTTCTTTTTCTTTTGGTCATCAGAGTCACTGTCCTCGGAGGAAGATATAGTAGCTTTAGACACTACTTTCCTACGCTGCTTAGCCGTTAACCCATCGTCATCGTTAACCTTCTTGCGTCCTTTTCCTTTCGCTTCTTTCTTCTCACCTTGTCCTCTCCTCTTACGACTCCTTCCGCGATCCTCTTTACCATCATCTCGACGCATCTTCTTCTTTTGCCGAGGCTCTGCATTCTCATCACCTGATCTTGCAGGAGATCCGTCAGAAATGAAGTCATCCTCATCCCTTTTGCGTCCACGCCTTTTACCAGAACCTTTGGCATCTGGAGGAGGTTCAACAAACACAAGAACATTCTTCGTCTTCTCCCTGAACTCTTCTCGTTTACGCAACATTTCTTCCTGTCTGACCCTCCTAAGTTCTTCGACTTTCCTCTGTAAACCCAAAAGCATTATGAAAACATTGAACATTATAATTTAATATAGTTGAACATTGGTCGTAAACCAGATGTACCTGCTCCTCAATTTGACGAGTGCGAAAGGCCTCACGCTCCTCTTCTTGCTTCTTACGTAGCATTTTCTCTTCCTCATCCAGTTTCCTTGCCCTAGCAACATGGTATTGAGCTTGCGAAAGCAAGTCTTGACACTGTTGGGCTTCTGCAGCAGCTTGACCCAGGTCATACTTTTGACGATCGCCATTAATAGAAAGGTACTGAAAGTATTTATGAGCTAGACCCAGCTCATGTACAGCTGAGAGTACTAGTTGAAGAGTAGATTTCTCATCACGAAGAATTTGGGTTGCCAACTTCTGGAGTATTAAAGCTAAGTTATACAATATTATTGTATCTGTAGGTGCAATTCTGCGTGCCTAAAGGAACAATTAACAATGTAAAATCATTATTTGGAATAATTTTAAAATGATTTGATTGTACTTTGATTTAATTCCATATTTATATTTTGTACCCTTAATAGTGAAAGTTTCGCCTCCTTCAGCTTTCCACTTTTGTAGTAGGCTCGTGCAAGGTACTGTAGGATTTCGGTGCTCTGGCACTTGTAAAACTTCTTCATACAATTTTCGTACTGAAATAGAGATCATATTACCATTATTACATGAGCCAAAGAACCAAAAACCCCGAATACATAAACTATATTGACTAAATAAACGTTTGATCTTACCATTTGAATAGCACTGACATATTGCTTCTGCTCAACGTACACGTGTGCAATATTCAACCAGACGTCGCTAAAGTCTGCTGTTGCTTCACGTACTTGTGCGAATACATCACGAGCTTCATTGATACAACCTTTGTGGGCAAGGATACAGCCAATACCATTTGCAGCCCAAATGTTTTTCGGGTCAGCACGAAGAACCTGTAATTGCATATGATCGTGAGCTTAGTTTCAACAGAATAAAATCCTAACTGTAAATCATTACATTACAATAAAAAAAAACTTACAGCCTTGTAAATGTTGATTGCTCTCTCTTGATGTCGCTTCTCCTTCTCTTTATCACGATTTGGGGTATGAAGAGTCTGAAGCCAGACATTTCCAAGGGCGATCATGGAGTATGGATCATTTTGAGTTTGTGGATTCTGTAGATTGCCAATTTTAATTAATGAAATACTGGTTACTAGAGCTAAGCAATAATTTTTATTAACCTTAACTTACCTTAAGAATACGTTCGAATTTCTTTTGTCCTGGACCCCATTCTTGTTTACTTAAATGCAAATTTCCGATTAATGACCAAGCATCTGGATGTTCTTTATTTAACTGAAGAGCTTCCTTGAACCAGTCAGAAGCATCGTAGATTTGACCTTTATCACGTGCCATGCAACCAAGGCGAAGGTAGCCTGTTAAGAAAAAAAGATATAGTATTAGCCATATCGCACTAGATAGTACATTAGTTATAGTAATATAAATATTAACTTACAATCGACGTAGTTAGGATGTTCTTTCAAAATATCTTTATATAGTTTCTCCGCTTCTCCATAGTTGCACATTGCTTCGTACACCCTTGCCAAGTTATACGTTTCCTTGAACCAGTCAGAAGCATCGTAGATTTGACCTTTATCACGTGCCATGCAACCAAGGCGAAGGTAGCCTGTTAAGAAAAAAGGAATATTATTAGCCATATCGCACTAGGTGGTGCATTAGTTATAGTAATATAAATATTAACTGACAATCGACGTAGTTAGGATGCTCTTTCAAAATATCTTTATACAGTTTCTCCGCTTCTCCATAGTTACACATTGCTTCGTACACCCTTGCCAAGTTATACGAAGTTGTTACTGATATTGAATTGTAGTACTGACTATCACCCCTATCTGATTCAGCCTTTGCTCTGGTCAACGATTCTTCAAAGAACCTCAGGGCTTCTCCATAATTTCCTAATCTGAATAACATTTAAAAAAATTTTTATCATTATTATATTTTAGTCTCCAATATTATTACATTTATAGTTGTTGATAATTCATGTATATACTTACCTATAATTTAGTGAACCAATATTATTGCTAATTTCAGGTGGAACAGGTAGTTTAACTTTGTCATGAAATAGCTTCACGGCAAGATTATAACTTTTTAAACTGTCTTGAGGATCCGCTTGCTCTAATATCTGGGCCAGCTCTATCCATGCTTCCACATCATCAGGTTCTCTTGTCGTTACTTTTCTTAAATAATCTTTCGCAACATCTCGTTTTGATTGACTAGAAGAACTAGCATACAAGGAACCTAAGATTTTCATTGTCTCATAGTTTTCCGGTTCACATTTCAAAACTTTCTCAAAGCACTGAGCGGCCTGTAATGGAACAAGAAACAAGTAATTAGCTTTCCAGAACACCAACCATGAGTAAGCTTTTTAGATTTTTAAACAGAATTCATCCATACATTTTCTGAATCACCACGATAAATGTACATCTGTCCAAGGCCAAAATGAGGAAGAACAAAGTTTGGGGTAGCAAACTGTGTGGATTGGTAATAGTACTGAAAGGCTTGGTCGTAATCACCCTGAAAATGGAAATTGATATTGATTGTATTCAAATTAATCACATTGTTTCCGAGCATTGTTCGAGAAGTCAACCGCAAGCAATATTGAAAAGCAAAATGTTACATGAAATGGCAGTTGTTACGTACCTGTATATGAAAGGAACGTGCTAGCTGATAGCAACTCTCTGCTCTCATCGTTTCATTTTCTGTATTATGAAAGGCATGCAGAGCTAAATGATTCACTTTCTGGAAATCCTTTTTGAAAAAGAAATGATCTGCTAGGTGATTTAAAACCATTGGGTTGGTAGGATCTACACTATACGCTCTTGATAAAAGATGAACTCCTATTCTAATGGTTTCCTTGTCTCTGATATTCATATGATGAACCGCCATACCAATTAGAGCTCCAACACAATTTGGATTAATTTCCAGTGCTCTCTCATACGCCAGTTCTGCCTTGTCTTTATTTCCAAGTTTCATAAAACAATGACCTATACCAACTCTCACATCTGCTGGACATTGTGGATTGGTTCGTAGGGCTTTCTTGTAAAAGGCTAAGGCTCCACGGTAATCCTTCTTATTGAAGGCAATACACGCTTTCCCCAACAAGGCAGGAATACAGGAAGGTGATTGACCAAGTACGAAATTAAATTGGGCATCTGCCTGCTCCATTTTGTCCCCCTCCAGCAGGCAAAAGAAGGCTCTACCAAGCAAATGGTTTTGATCGTACATGATGATCTTATCAGCCGTTGTGTAGAGTACGGTTGCTTTAGAAAAATACTCTTTCTTCTTCTCCTTAACTCGTTCTTTATTCGCCCTCTTAACATAGTAAGCGGCTAAACTGTCAAGTACTTTCATTAAATGCTTTTCACAGTCTTTGTACTGTTGGTTGGCATCTTTTCTTGCAACTTCTATCACTTTCATGTATTCGTCGTCTCTCGCTTGTCGGTAGAACTCCAGCTGTAATTTAAAAATTTGCCGGCTCGGCATTAGTAAGTGGTAAGGAGTCAATCATCCACAAAAAAACCTGAGCTCTACACTCAAGCTAATAATATGATTCTATATATTATCAATAAATACTTACAGAGACAGTAAACCAAGTGTGAAGTTGTGCATTTTCCTGTTTCAAAATTTCAATCAAGTCAGTCGCATCTGGGAGGTTGGACACATCGATTTCAATCACCTGTGAAAACAATGAAAAACAAATGTGAGCAACGGAGAGCATTTATTAACTACTACTTTATGGTTACATATATGTGAGTAATGTCAGGGCACTGCTCATTAATTACCTCGTCAGTTTCCTTCAGAGGGATTTCAATCGTGCCGGAAGAAGGACCCATTAATGTCGGCTGCATTTTGATGATGTTAATGTGATGTTAACAATTCACTAAGAACACTTTAATCAGGTGTGATCACACCAATTTTATTATATGAACATTATTTTACACTGTCAACTGTTTTCTAACAAAAATAAGGCTATTTTTAGTAACTCGTTGCACTAATATTAACAATATTGTAACAAGTTTTCGTTTATATACATGTAAATTTGTGTGTACTAGTTTAACTGTCAAAGTATCCTACAAGTAGAAGTTTTAATACAAAAATATACTTTTAAAACGTTACTACAAAATATAGTACTGGTTAAAAACTGTTTACAAAATTTAGCACAACTAACTTAGACACTAATACAAAGTTATTTGGATGTTATATGTTTATCTCACGCTGGAGTTATTCTTTCGTCGTAGTAGTATCGTACATCGTACTCTAAGCTTGTTTTATCTCTACTACTCTCTATTTACCCGGTCGCTGTTGTATGTGCGTATGTTAGCGTACCTTGTTTTTTCATAGCATCTCCTCACACGGCTCCGGCTCGGCAATGTACATAGATGATATTAGGTCTGGTCTAGCACTAGATAGGTGCATTATATTGAAGTACAGACAAACCGATGTTCTTCTCTGACTTCTGCCAGACACTACATTTTAAAGCTTATAGCTTTCTGCTTGTGTCTCACTTCTACCTCAAGTTGAATTTCATTGGTGCCTGGAAACTAGCGCGTATCATGTGCATTAAAAACTGATAGGTTACTAAAGGGCATTTTTGCCAGAGTTCGAGTAGTGCATTGTCTCTCTTAGCTCTTCAGATTCATTTAGCATGTGCTTTCGGTTTTACTTTGCTTTCTCACTAAAGACTCTTTGCTCGGGTAGAGAGGTGGTAAGAGAGAAATTCTGCTTAATTTGCTCATATATGAGCTGCTTGCTTACAGCTCGCAAAATAAAATTTTGGGATGCTACTTTTCACATTTGGGCTAGCATCATCGGGGTCGGGATCGGTGTTATATTATTGAGATTTTTTTTATTCTTGTTGACAAATTGGAATAGGATTTATTTATTTAAATAGCAGTTAATAGATGAGGTTTTTTATTATAGTATTTTAGTGTCATAATATTGAATTAGCTGATTAAGATAGCTAGACGTCTTTGAGTTAGTACTAACTAATAAGTTAACTACAAACTCGTAGTTTTCTAGAGGTAGTGCAGGAGTTTAGAAATCGGGTTTTAATTTTTTTTAAAGAAAGTATCATTTTGAAGTTGCTCTTTGTGAGGATCAGCTATTTAATATTTGGGTTAATTCTGAGGCGTTTGTCATATAGCTTCAAATAAGTTGGGTAGCGAATTAGTATATATGTGATTTAAATGGAGGTATTTTTATATGGTTGATACTTCTCAGCCTTGTCTTTAGATGTTGGAATACATCCACGAGTTTTCTTATTTTGTATTTTATCATAAACTTCTTACTGCTAGTATAATTATCCTGAGTTAAGAACCCAGTTTATGCAGTTCACTCATCATTAATCCTGATATACATGACTGTGAAATATTTTTTAAATGTGTTGAGCGTTGAACATCAATTTTATTTACCAGTTTATAGATACAAGTAGTATTGCCGCTGTATTAGTATAATTAGTAGCATTCTGAACCAATTGACTATTTGAAACATTATTTAAGGACTAATACGACTTCCAGTGTTCCACGAAATAATCAATTACAATTCAGAACATTTTTATTACCTATATTAGATATCATATTCTTGCATCTTGTAACTTGTTATCGCCCACGAAAAGTTCAAAAGAAACAATCGTTTATTTATATGTTAAGAGTGTACGTAACGCCGGTTCGAACGCCTAGCAATAAAATATTTTATCTAATTCAACTATAATTGGAGTAACTTCAGGGTGAGTTTTTTACTTGCAATTTTATACAACTGAAGTAAATTCAAGTTGTCCGTGTAACAATCTATCCCCACATATCATCTAATCTCCATATATCATAATTAAGACCAAGAGGCTGGACTTAATTGTTTGGTTTTCTTTTCCGATTTACAGGACAGCAAAGACTTAATGTTTGTTAAGAGATAGTAGTATGAAGAGACTGTTAATCTAAGCTCAACATTCTGTGTTCCATACTATACTAAAAACCATCATTATTTTTTTGTAACCAATCCTGGAAACTTGAAATCGAAATAACTGAAAACGTTAAATGAGCAAATCCATTCTGTGATAATTGCTTTAAGACTTCACATAGCAGCGATACAACATAATTTTACTGGGGTAATTTAAATTCTAATATCCACAACGCATTGTAACTGATGTCCTTGTAGAGATGAATTGGGTCACAGTATATTAATACTAATAGTCAATTGTGTTTTGTTGTATAGTCAAAGCATTTTTATTTTCGGTGTGTACAATAGCTCACACAATCAAAACTAACTTTCACCTTACATTTTAAAAAGTCGTGGAGCTTTAAATGTCCAAAAAGTATTCATGTGATATCATTTGAAGTCTGAAGTCATAAGGTCTTTTTCAGTACAGTTTCATATATAAATATCTGCGTTTATAAATAAATAAGGGTAGGGGTTTGAGATTTCTTTGTAATACAAGTCGATAAATTTCGTGAAAGTGCACGATGGACGCGGTGACTCCGACACCACAAAATGTGCCAACTGTGCATTATAAAAGTAGCGATGGGGAAGAACTGACAGAAAAACTTAAACTCATATGTGATGGTAATGAGGACCACCTAGTTGTTTACACAATGGATCGCTTCGTACCCCGTCTATTTAAGAAGCGTCGTTTTGAAAGGTTCGTTTTGAATTAATGTAGTTGTACTTTGGCATTCAATATCTTACCTAGAAAATGTTGTAGTAAAGTCAGTTTTTGGTGATTGTTATTTAGCGTCGGAAAACTTGAGACTGAGACTAGTAATCTAACCAGTTCTTGTTCTCAAGTTCTTGACTCAGCTGAGATCAAAGAATTAAATAAGAAAACTTTAGAGATGCACGTAAGACTAAGTCGGGTATTTACTTTCACTCATCCACCGCGGAAAGAAAAAAAGTTACTCGTATTGGACATTGACCACACATTATATGATGGTAAGAGTGGACTTTTTAGACCCTTCCTGCATGAATTATTGACAGCAGCGTACAAAGTAAGTTAAAAAATAAAACATTGAAACACCAACGTTGAATATCTCTATGAAACAAATTCATGCCAGACAATTCTTGTAGAAATATGACATCGCAATTTGGTCAGCAACAAAAAGGGAAACCATCTTGTCTAAGCTGGCAGCAATGGGTGTCATTGGACAAGACTCTTATAAAATCACGATGATCGTCAATCGCTGCGCAATGCTTTGGATTGATTATTCGTTGGCTGGAACACCAGAAAAGAATGTGAAGGTACTGCAAACATGATATTGAGATAGAACAGTTTCTGAAAAAAAAATTAAAAAGTTGATAATGGTGACACCAATTTATGTTTCATATTATTTTGTCATGTAGGTAAAACCCTTATGTGTGATTTGGAATTACTTCCGAAGCTATTCACACAGAAATACCATCATGATTGATGACAAGCAGGAAAATTTCAAACTGAATCCACAATGTGGTTTGTGTATTGATGCATTTCATCCAAGTAGTCTCGAGGAAGCAAAAAAGGATACTTTGTTGATTCAACTAAAAAAATACTTAAATAAAATTGCCTATGTTCAGGATTTTACAACATTGGATCATTCTGCATGGAGAAATTATGGAGTTAGGGTCACAACAAATTTAAAGATCTAAACGTTTTTTCAGAATACGAAGTATTCCCTGTAATTAGCTCTAAAGTGGTCTAGCAACTGTGCTATTGTTGGAACTGAAGTTGTTAGTACTTTTTACTGATACCGTCCCGTGAGAATCTACTATGTAGATGAAGAACATCTCACTATTATTTTATAGGGACTTAAACCTTCATGTTATTATTATGTACGTTGTTATAATAGTGTATTAGGTTAGAAAATTATTGTTATTTTGTGAAGCAGAGATGGGAGTCAGCCGTCTGTCTTCATTCATATTCATTCATTTTACCCCTTGGACTTTAGCTCTTCATTCATCTTCATTCATTTAAGCGATCAAGCTAACCAAATACCGCAATTCTAGCGCTATCGTAGAAGAAACTACAATTATATGAGAAAATAAACATAATAAGAGATGCCAAAGCGCTAACAGTTCCATAAAATACAAAACATTTGTATTATTTTATGAGTTTAGGTTGTAAATACGAGTGAAAACTTGGCGAATGAATACATGAAGAATAGTAGGTGTATTCATTCGTTCATTCAGAATACCTAGAGTAAGATAGTAAGTTGTACCATGTGTAGTGTATGTATATAATTTTTAACCAGCTCACTACATCGCAGTTCTTTTCATTGTTGAAAAAAATCCAAATATTTTTAGGTACACTT
>JAANSM010000744.1:0-23791 GCA_036850725.1 Orchesella villosa | reverse complement strand
AACTATCAGGTTATCTGTACCACCTATCGGATTTCATTGTTAGAGAATTAGGCCACGACGAGTGGAGAAATTCTACCAAAGAGGTTAGGATTTTAAAAGCATTGACTGACCCCCTCTCAAAGAAAATCGTTAAAATAAACAAGACGGTTGTTGAACTATGGAGTCATCCAAACAGTACTGTGAGAGAGATTGCTAATCAGAAATCAATGATTATCAAGAAAAGTACAAAAGCAGCTTTAAAGAATTTATTGGTATTTGAACGATACCATAAAATTATATCTGATTACCATTTTTATTGATGAACCGAACAGATACACTGTTTGCCAGCGTCTCGTGGGATGATACCACAATTGGAATCCTAGTAGTAGTGGGATCATTCCTCACCCTCTTTTTCTGCTTAATCATACTGGTTAAAATTCTTAACTCCATTCTCAAAGGTTTTTATACTCCTGTTGCATTTCTTCATTTTTATATTCATGCATTTTTATATGACTAATTCGATTACTTTGGCTATGCATATTCTTCAGGTAAAATAGCAGTATGGCTAAGAACAACTGCCAACGCTGAGATCCCAAGTTGCCCAGGCATGACGGATTACGTGATGATATTGCTTGGGTCTGTGCTAACTTTCTTGATTCAATCCAGCTCTGCTTTCACTTCTACACTTCCACCTCTCGTGGCCATGAGGATTGTAAGCATTGAACGAGCATACTCCCTAACGTTAGGGTCCAATATAGGCACAACGACAACTGGAATTATAGCGGCCCTGGCTCAAACATCTAATTTCTTCGAGAGTCTACAAGTACACGATGATAGAACTCAATGTTTGTTGGTTTATTTTCAAAAAATGCAAATTATTGGGAACAATATTTTTATTATTCTTTTAGATTGCCCTGTGCCACTTTCTTTTCAACGTGACAGGAGTAATCCTTTTCTTTCCAATACCATGCACAAGGTTTCCTATACGAATGGCAAAAGCGTTAGGAAACACGACCGCTGAGTACAGGTGGTTCGCAATTGTCTACATTGTGACATTTTTCTTCATGATTCCCTTGCTGTTCATGGGTCTAGCTTTTGCTGGAACATATTATGTCCTCGCTGCAGTCATTTTCCTTGTGACTTGCTTTCTTTTTGTGGTTACCATTAATGATTTACGTAGATACCCAAGATTCCTACCAAAAGTTTTTCACACGTGGAAGTGGCTCCCACTGTGGTTGAGGAGTTTGGAACCTTATGATAAAATGTTTTCAAAGTTTACTGTGTGTCGTCGTCTTCAAAAGAGAAATTCGATGGATGCTGAAAGTGCAAAAGTAAGTAATTTAGAGAATGAAGAAAATGGCAGCGGAGAAAATGCCGAAGACGCTCTAATTACAGACAATCCTGAAGAAGATACAGATGGAGTTCCGAGGAAAGATGCTATGTAATCAGATATTCACGCAAGACCACTATAGTGTGACTTAATCCTTCTGCATGTACTTTACGTATGCTATTTCCCTCCGTTTTCCAAGTAAACTTTACATTTTAGTTATAGAAAACTAAAACAGGACTCTACTCTAAGTATCAATTTATTTACGTTTTAGTGTACTGTTTTATAGGTTTTAAATCGCAAATAAACAGTAGCACAATCATTACGCAATAAAATTCTACTACAAAAGTTAAACTATGAACAATAATCATTGCAGGTCTACAATTGCCTAATATAAAAAGTAAAACGAACACTACAACTCGAGCAACAAAGGTGCAGGACTCGAAGACCATCCATATCTTCAGGGCTGGTTTGGATTGCTAGAATATTTAATTAATATCAATATTACAAAAAACTACAAATCGTTTTAAAAAGCACATTTGTAGATTTATCAACTATATCATGTAGATGCCGGCATGCAGACATTCTAAAAACACATGAATCTCCTTACTGCATAAATTGCAACCAGTAGAAAGATCCCCTGAATTATTTTGGTCGCACTGAGGCATAGAAAGGCAACAACAAAGGTTCTTGCAAGATCGACTGTAAATTCAATCAGTATTCAGGATTGCTTAATAATTAACGTTTAAACCCACCATTATTACATTACACTGCGTTGTTACATATTGTATTATGCAGATAAAAATACCCGTGGCTTCCCGAACTCCTAAGCTTGATATGAAATCCTGTTCCACTTGATCACGGCCTAATAGCTCGTCCCCAGCAATTTTTCCATCCCACACAAATCTTACTGCGGTTCCATAAGCAGCACAAAGGATTGTACCAAAAACCTATGATTATAAATAAACAAATACACAGAAGTTTGGTTTCGGTACGTCATGTAAAAGCTTCTGTTACTCGTCAGATAAGATAATTAAAGTTGTAAAAAGCTTTTAGCAATCCTGTTAACACACCCTACTCCACACTTACAATGTGCAGGATTCCAACAATTATGGATGCAGTTTCATTTGGTAAACCGCAGAATAAATTCATAGTATTATTGCAACGGAAAACACTTTTTTACTTAAAAATCTTCCTTCATCTGTGCATACGTGCAAATGTGCATAACTGTGATCTAGATTTTTCTTCACTATCAACTATATGTAGCACAAGAACTTTAGTTGCAAGAAAGGTACAGGTTATCCCCATAATGTCAGACTACAAGAACTTCACAAGAAGACAGCATAGGTTATTGAAAATGTTTAATGATTTTGCCTTGTCAGTACTAATATTGTTCATGAATCCATGTCAATACCCAACGCTATATAACTAGCTCGGAGAGCGTCTGCTAAATAAATTAAAGTTATCCATCAAATTATAGTGACGTGAGGTTAATAATAGCATGTGCTGTACTTATGTATGATTGCTTAAACAAGTAAGGTTTATACAAATGACAGGAAAGTAATGTATTTATCAACGCGTAAGTAAGAGGCAGCGCATTGCTGATGAAGCCCACCCACACGCAGAATGTCGAATTTTGTTTGCACACTATCATCTAATCCCCTTTATATGCATGTGTTTATTCTGTACGCGGTATTAAATGTTTTTTACACATCATCTCGCTCAAGGTTTGCACACATTTTTTGTCGCAACATCATTTATTTTATTAGTTTCAGTAAAGTGTTTTATGATTCATGCTTTTGTGTTTTTCAACAAATACTGACTAGTCTTTATGTTGTCACATTTGTAAAAAATTGCTATAAGTATGACTATATATATATGAATATGTTTACAAAATCACAAATTTTTTCACTACTTCATACGTCCCAAAAAATATAAAGCCTCCAAAAGATATCCATAACGTTCTCGGAAGTACGCCAGCAAACAATCTATAAGAAAACCGAATTACAGAGAAATATAAATAAGAATAATTATGTCAATATTACTTCTTGTGTGACAGGACGTGATGTAACCAAGATCAAAATTCTGTATAATAAGTGATTGTATCATACCCCCGGACTCCCTTTTGTTTGTAAATTATTTTCCACACAGGAAATAAACTCCCACGCGATTCCACTGACGAAACATCAGCTAACATTATTCTAGTTTTCGCAACGTCAAGTGGAGTCGTCAAACACGCAGCAATTCCACCTAAAATAGATTACACAATTTGGCTTTACTAATTATTAATAAATAATAACACCAAGAAACAACAGCCTGCAAAGACATGTCGTAACACAAACAGTTAACTGAATAACCTTATAGTTAGTTAGTAAACCATTTGCATTGGAAATTGCCTTTGGTCCGTCACTCTTAAAAACCAAAACTAGATACCTGCGAATGCACCACAAATTGAGGATTGCAAGGGAGAACAAGATCCCTTAGTCTTGACTATTTGGCTTTTGAAACCTTCCCATAATGGAAATTGAATTACAGAAAATGGTATTTCTCTAAAAATGGTACTAAAATATCCTCTATAAAATCCCTGAAAGATAATTCAGATGCATGATTAATTATCATTCTGGCACGGGTGTTGAATCTTGATTTATAAATGAAACGTGTTTTCTGCTTATACTAACCCGGAAGCCTTCCATTTTTAAGGTATTTGACATGATGCTTAGGGCTGACCTTTTCGAAGTTTGCTGACGCTGCTTTACGATTTCAACAGGTACTCTAACCACACATGCAATCTGTAGAAATATAAGAAATATACAACGGTAAGTTTTATAATGTGCAAATTTCTTTTTAATGACATGTGAGTGCTGATACGCACGCTGAACGTACGTTCAGCGTTCATGACAAAGATGTGTATACTATTAAAAATTCCGGAGCTTGTATTACTTACCACTTCACCCAAAGACGCAGCAGCCATATGAACTCCCGAATTCCCAGTAATTTTAAAAGATTGTTCCATCAGTCTTTTTGATGTGTCGTATGTACAAAAAAATACAGCAGCTAGAGGAGATATAATAACATGTGTCATAGTTATCACAAGTTTTTAATTAGTTTTTTGTAGTCAATTTCCAAGATCAAACAATTTTCTAACCCTACCGTTTGGAGCTGAACCAACAAAAGCAGGTCCGATCCCTCTGTATATTCCCGAAAATCCGCCACTCTTCCAAAACCCACTTTTGCTCTGAAGTCGCGTCTTAATTGTGTCCAAAGGAAAAAGAATCATATCTACTGCTGTTCCTGCTGCACTCCCAGCCTGCAGTATAACAATAATCATAATACATAATATCTAACACTGAATACCTAAATTATTATTAACTTTCGACTTTTTAACATTATGCATCAATTTCGTTTTTTTAGTTTAATTTGATCAAAAAAATTCCATAAGTTCTTACAATGAGCGACGCAGCAAACGGTCCCATTCCCAAGGCCATTTTCTCTCTTTGCAGAACTAGCGACTAATGACTAAAAACATTTCATGATTTCAATTACAAATTAGCAATTTGTCATTGATTTTGACTTAACTCGTTGGTTGCTGGTGATTAGGTGTGGGTACTGCAAAATACCAACTTGACATAACGCTAATAATTTTTAATTTACAAATAAAGGAAACGAATGGTTGATGGTGAAGATTTCAAAAAAGTAACTTCAAATATTACCTTACTGTCAACTATTCATCCACTGTCCACATCAAATGAACGAAACTCAAACTGAGCCTGGAAGTATTTACTTTCCTTAATAATATTCTACACATCCAACGAAGGAATGTGTGTCAACTCATTGTCACTAAAATTAAAATAACTATTAAAAACTTACTAACTAACAAACTACTTTGAAAAGACGTTATTTACCTTCAAAAGCGTCTAAACTCTAAACATGTGCTTTTAGAAGATCACCTCTGTACATAAAACTACAACATGAAAGTGTTTTGTTTACGGACAGAGGAGCCGAGTGGTGCAAAGAAGAATTTAGCTTGCCTCGCCGCATTCGCTTGATGGCTACATGTTCGCTGTTCATAATCTGCAGAGCAAAAAGGATGCATTACTTGCAGAAGATTCTGCAAATGAGCAAAGTGCAACCTAAATTGCATCTCTAAACATACGCCGGTACATACTGTATTCATGAACTTTCATGTAATTACATGAGTTTCTTGTATCCGCCAATGAATTTACATTTTCAGACCTTGATTTGATTGAGATTGGAATTTGGTATAGCATGAGAACATAGGCATGAGAAAAAAGGAAGGAAACAAACGCTAAGTTACATGCATAAAAAATGAAGAGGTAATAAATTGGATTTTCATCAGATCAGATCATTTGTATGCAATCAAATCCTTTTTCATTCCGATCCGGATTTATCCAGGGATGAAAACCACGCCTATGACACGTGTGTGTAATCTTTATTCACAGGAGCTACTAAAAAGGTGAAGGTGAAGGGATAGCATGTTTTTAGCTTTAATGTTGGGTTGTTATTGTCTGCAGTTTTCATACACAAGGTTACATTTGACATTACAAACAAAAGATATTCAAAAGAGTTCTCTTATTACCGACGTTATTACCGAATTTGCCAGACAATTTGAATTATTTTTGTTTGCTACAGAGATTTTGTGCTAGAAAAAAACAGCAATTCTGAAGTCTGCTACGGCTACACAAACTAATTACCTTGAGAAATGTCGAATGTGAACACATGCCACACGTTTTTCCTCGTAAGTAGCTTACTGTGCGCAATCAGCAATCATCATTTGTGTCAGTGATACCAAAATGATCAGTTCAAAGTAATTCTTGAGTAAATATACTGAAAGCAGCGAAGCGTGTGAAAGTCCGAGGACAAGGAAAATGTCGGAGAAATTGTATGGGGTTAAAAATGCTCATGGTCACCGTATCGTCTCGATCTTCAATAGGACTTTGTTGGAACAAGGTCAGCGTAACAAATATGGATGAGCAAAAACTTCGGAGGTTAAAAGTGTTGAAGTTATAAGTGTGAATAGAATGAATACGCTGGCATAATATTATTTCGAAAAGTGTGCATTAGTATAAATAAGTACAAAAGCAGTAGTCATGCAGAGTTGCAGAAGCACGAAATGACTGGTTTCTAAAACTCCACAAGTTACAAGGACTCATTCTAATAACATTTTGATATGAATGCATGTTAAAGGATTAATGTGTTTTATGCTTGTGTTTCACCTCTAAAAAGATAAAGAGTTGGACATTGAGGAATTGGCAGTTCAATGTGTCACGTAGCTCCTAAAACACAGTAATGAACTGATGGTGATACATATACTTACATAAATAATTGAATATACACTGTACCGATATCACATGTACTCATTCTCTGCACCTATGGCTTCAACATGCAGGAGTATAGACTAACAAACTGTAAACTATAGACTATAGAGATACGTTACGTTGTGCACGTCGAGAAGCGTAGGTGACAGTTGTCTGAGCGCAGGCGATCGTGATGTGACGTGATCTGGGAAAGACTAGATGTATCCGCTTTCTCGGCAGGTCTTTCTGATGAAACAACTTCACTGATTTCAAACAGGTTCACAAGTTGATGAAAAGCTCAACTGATAAGCAATTTCTTATAAAAATGCTTGATTTGGATGTACACCAAAATATACAAAAAGTAAAGAATAATGAGCTTAGAATGAGTATGAATGAATGTATATATGTGAAATAATATGCTGTTACATATCTACTCGAACTCTTTTTGATACTTCGCCAAGAAAAAGCTATTTGCCTGACAGCAAGTGGTAAAAATGAATTTCAAGCATGCAAATAAAGGGTAGAACATAAGGCTGTTCAAATCAAAAACGCTTTTGTTCACTAATTAGTTTTATTCCACCAAAGTGATGCTTTAGAAAGGGGATTTCCCAAGTCAAACAAGCCAAACTTTNGGTAAAAATGAATTTCAAGCATGCAAATAAAGGGTAGAACATAAGGCTGTTCAAATCAAAAACGCTTTTGTTCACTAATTAGTTTTATTCCACCAAAGTGATGCTTTAGAAAGGGGATTTCCCAAGTCAAACAAGCCAAACTTTAGGAAAATACATGCATAAATGTCCGTCTCTAAAAGCTATATACATGTCCGATATGAGACTTCATGAGTTTCACGTGAACTATTCCTCTCCAAAAGCTTTTCATAACATAACAAAAGTTTTTAAAAAAATCAGTAATGAGCAACTTATTTCCAAGTGTGAATTCACACTCTCCTCCCACATTGTTTTAGCATGGCGAGCTGAGTTCTATAAAAATTCTAACTTCATTGAAATATGAAACGTGTCTGATTCAATCTTTTTCACGTCAAATTTTAGCCTTGGAAGGGAAAATATGAGATTGGGTGAGAGGTTGCAAATATATTTCGTGGAAAGTTGCTGTCTCTACAAAAGTTATGAATGGAACAACGTGAAATGGAATTCAAAATGTGTTTCTCAGACTTAATTTGTCTAAGGTAATGGGGTCTTGACAGCCATCCATTTCGCGACCTCGACCGCATTATACTCAAAATGTGGTGCGTGATTCTATAATATGTGTGGTCTTTCTCTCTGCTATTCAAAAAAAAGTTGTGCTTCAGTTGTAGCAGAGATCTGATTCCTTCCCCCTGTTACTTTGCTGACATCAGGAGATGAGAAACTTCTAGAGATCTGTCAAGTCCATATACCACACTGATTTAGTTCTTGTGGTGCCTGTCCTTACGGCATCAACTATTTTACATGAGAGTTGAGTTAGTTTGGGACTGACTGGAGCAAGACAGCTTTGTTCATGCCAACTCCAGATTGGAGAAGTCGCTGCGTACATTACACGTTTTGTTGAATAGAAAAATCTACGAAAGTCACAAAACCGGGTATTTCGCTATAATAGGTCTATTTCTTTATGAGTGGAAAACTTTGCGTGTACTTGTATTTGCTATTACTATGTATAAAAGTTATCTAAAGAAATTCGTCAATGATGGTTTTTGAAGAATACGAATTCATATATTAAATAACTTAAATACTGACTTTCAGTTTCATATTATTATGAATGTATCTCTCTGTTTGGGTTTTCATCATCTTAATCCCAGAGACAAAAAATGAATTCGCACACATACAAATAAAATCTTTCATTTGAAAAGGACTCATTTTTTCTGCAGGTATAATCATAATTTCACAGCTTTGTGAAGCACGAAGCACATGCAATCATGGATCCGACATGGGAAAATGGGTTTTGAAGGTGAAACTTATTAGTGCACTTCTTTTTCCGAGTTTTTCGCTTACTTTGCAGATAGATAAGTTGGCAAGATGATCGAATAGCATTTCCATTGTAAGTAAGTACACACTCAACACTAGACACACATTTATTTTTTATTACTTACATTAGGTATACATGTTCTTCATTCAAGCAACCACATAATTGCAAAGAAAACGAAGGCAATGTGTAATTCATTTTGAAAGAAAACAGAGAGAACTCGTCATCATCCTCTTAAAATTATGAATTATGCGTGACTGCCGGCATTGATTTACAAATTTGATGACCCTGAAACGCGTTTTTTGCTCTTGGATATAATATGTAATATGGGGGCGTTATATAACTTCTGCAATTACATAAAAGAGAGTTATATTATATCCTTACATACATTTTGTACCTACATATACATTATTCACCAAAATGATAGTAATAATTGTTGCTCGTACGTTTTCCACATGGAAAAAATATGAGAAACTCTAGCTCCTCATAAGGAAACGAGTTGGATCTGTTTTCAAGGGATGTACAAGATTTATGGTTTCATTCGTTTCAGCAAGAAACCAAAACATTTATAATGAAAAGAGGATCACCACTAAGAAAAGGAGAAGAAGAAGCGAACATAAATCGAGGAGAAATCATGAAATTTTGTGTACAAAAGTGAAGACGGAGCGGCCTAAGTTTAAGTCTACAAGCTTATATTATTTCGTGCTCCCTTGATGTTACTACGACATAAAGAAACAGATAATGGATGCATGCATTAACATGAGGTAAAAAATTGTAGTTGAAAATGTTGAAATGTTATTATAAGCATGATAGCTCTCCGTGGAGAATGTACGTTACACTGCAATCATATCTCGTTTCGAGTATCAGCATCAGCAGAGCATTTTTTTCGTTCTGTGCATTACATAAAGAAATTAATGTGTTCTGTCACGTCTCAAACTTTGTGATCAATTTATGGGTCTCCGTAACACAAGAGAAAAAGTGCTGAAAATGTTTTCACAAAGACATGTTCAGGACAAAGACTTGGTTGGACTTCTGCTCAATAATGGGACTACAAAAACCATGTGAAATCGTAATCGTGTGCTGTTTTTCCTTAGCACAAAAAAATCTCACTACAAATACAAATCATTTTAAAAGTCTTGATGCACATAAACATCACATTCACATCACAACATATAAAGATCCCTCATGCGTGTAATGCGCACGATAATCTGTACAATGTTAATGGGTCATTCCATCTGCAATTTTACATTTTAGTTTGTAGGCAAACATAACATAATTTAGTAATGTAAATTCTTGCCAAAAAAAATTCACTACACTTCATTACCACTAATGTTGCTATCATCCAAAAGCATGTTCAAGTTGGAGTGCTTTAATGATGCTTATACTTGGAATCAGTGACAATGTAAAAAAATGATGCGGTTGGGTTGGATGATAGGGTTGCTGGTTCAAGAAACATCTTCCGATCTTTTCATCAAATGAAAAGTTGCGAAGTATGCTTCGTAAGAGTACGAAGATGATCAAGGTGATTCTTCAGTTTGGTTGTGACTTTGTGAGACGAGTGGTTATATCGCTGTGTGAGATGAATCTAAAGAATAATTTCAATAGACAACAAAAGGGTGGCTTTATTCCAAATAAGTTGACCAAGGTCAGGAAATTAAAACCAGCATCAACTCGACAATAAATTTGATATACCAAGGTTTCGATTTTCCATGCTAAATGCAAGGATACTAAAAGTTAGTATGCGTATTGTACGATTGATACGTTCAATTAAATGTTTGTTTGTGACTTTCCCAACACTCTGGCGTCACAAAAATTTTGGCACTTCCAAAAAAAACATTTCTAAAGCATTAACTAAACGTGAAGATCTCATGCCCAAATCTTCCAAAGTGTTCAGCCCACACATTAGGGTGTAGCTATACTAGCAAGACGAAACTAGTAAACTTTTTTTACGTTCCACACAATCAAGTAAACATCTGTTTGAAACTTAATTTATATAAAGTTGAACAACATACATATATTACTTTCACGCTATCAGCATGACGTGTGAACGTTGGCTTTACAAGTCGGCCACGATGATACTGAATGTCCTCAACCAAAATTTTCTTTGGAATGAGCTCGAAGGAATCAACATCATCCCTATAGTCTAATGATAGGATTAAGTTGAATGCAATTCAAAATCTAGATCGTTTGATAGGAGGTCATGCAATGACAATCAACAAGATATTGCGGATGATAATATTACGCGTCTTTTCATAACATGAAAAGCTTCCTCTTACTTTCTTCAGCTCAACATTTTTCTTGTGTGTAAGCGTAAGCTCTTTCCAACAGTTGCGTCAGCTCAAAATACCAAACCAAAAAAAATACTACTACAACACTTCACATATTTTTGGTTGTCCCGTATAAACAAGGTGAAGTCAGATTAAGATTCCTAATATCGGTTTTTTCCACGATAACGATTAGAATGTGGCTCCACCAAGTTCTAGAGATTGAGAGCATGTGCTTCCAAACTCTGATGCTAATGATTGTGCTGATTTCTCGTATTAATGGGAGTTTCAGTCAAAGCCTTTTACCGTTGGTTGGCAGTTTTACCAAATGACTTTTTGTGGATTGTTGTAAATCCGTTGAAACAACGACATTGAGCTGAATATTTGCTTGCTGGACTAATAGCGCCTGGTTAGCATTTACATGTGAAGATATGGAGTGAGCGGGTCATATAATTGGCAATAACTTGAGGGATGTTTAAAGGGACGTTCATTTTTATCGGCTCGTTTGGCAAGATTTCTTTTTTCTTTCTCCCTAAAACGGGTAATGGAGGGAGGCATGTATGTCATAAATATGAGAGCGAGAATATTGCATCCATTTCCTGCAGCCTGCAAGCTGAGATGCAGGAAACGACAAGAATGACGATAATATGGGGAATGTTTATAAGATGAGCATCATCTACTCCACTGTGTGCTACTATAAGTTTGTTCGTATATGTATTTCTCGTTTAGCCATATCTCCCCCCCTACAATTTGCATGTTTTTATGCCCTGTTCAAGCCATTAGCTTTGATTTTGTTTCTTTTTCACCGTTTATGTGTATTGAAATACTACCGCAAAGAGTCACTGTTATTATTTTGGCCATCCTTGACTATGCTTTCTCCCTTGACTTTTTGTATTCCACTGTGGTAAAATTCCACGGGCTTTTGTTGTATTGCTGCGTCTTAATGATTCTGGCAGGTCCAAAGGCCATTAGATTCAATGACCTGGAGACTCTAACTGAAATATAAAAAGCAGAAGTAATGCTCATTTCAGGAATTCCAACATTTTACTACTTCTCCGTTGTTGTTCTTTTACCATGCCATACTAAACCTCACACGAAATACGATGTGTTTATATTTATATGAGGGAGCGTATACATCTATGCTGCACTTAGACTTTTCTTTCATTTTTGAGCCTTCCTTGTAATATGAAGGCTGTTCAAGACAACTTTACTCGGATCCAAGGAAGTCACAGAGAATGCAACATTGCCTTTCTTATCTAGTTCTGGGCGCCAGTAAGGAAATGCGACGTGTTTAATCGACTCCGAGAAGGTGCAAATGGGGGTTGAAATGTCATAATAAATATAAACTATTCATTGGAGTTTGGACGAAGAACATCGTTCAGTATTTAATGTTTTCATCATCAAGTGATTAGAAATTCATTGAACCTTACAGTTGTATGTATGACCAACTCACCGGAAACATTGAACCTGAATCTGGAAAACAATGAAACAAAAATGACTAACTAATGTTTTATGGTTTTAACTTAAACAGGAACCATCATTACGCACATAAATCTTACTAAACTAAGCAAGAAAATAACTTATTGGCAAGTATAGTTTAAAAAATGACTGTCATAAAAAGACCTCAAAGTACATTTTTCAATCATGACATTTTTGTAATCCATGTTACATGAAACAGAACACAGCGGCAAAATTCAGTGTACATAAATAATTCTAAAATGTTACATAATGAAAAAAATGTGCAGATGTTACATCAGAACGTGATACTTTACACGTCATCCGTCCATCTCTTCATTGTACAGTGTGGTGTAGTCGTGTAGTATGTTCAGATTTTTTCGTTGGAAAATCCTTCTTTAAGGACATTCGATGCGGAGTATGAATAAACTTCTTATATACACAGCATAGAGAACATGCATTCACAATGCGAATCCTTGTCAAATGCCAAAAAATTATGAACTGATTCCGTTCCAAGAAGTCAGATGGAAAGAGGTGCCAAAATCACGTTGACATTCTTGAATTTCAAAAAAAATCGTCGTGCGTTACACGTGAAGCGTAAAATAAAAAAGCTCTGTGTCAGTACAACTTAGTTTACTGTTTAAACTAGCGGATTGAAAGCAGTTTAAGTAAAGTGCAAGCTAAGCTGGTTAGTAAAACATGTAGCAATTTAAATCAATAAACTCCACCACCTATTGAGTAAGGATGAAGGATAATTCATGCTTAATTAGGAAGGACATGATGCATCAATAACTCGCTAAGCTAATTATGAAGCTAAATCTAGTACTTAATTAAGTAAACGGTATGTCCATCCTGTACGATAAAAAAGCATCCACAATGTAATAAAAAAGCTCTGTGTCAGTACAACTTAGTTTACTGTTTAAACTAGCGCTATGAAAGCAGTAAGTAACGTGCAAAGCCTGTTAGTAAAACATGTAGCAAATCAATAAACTCTACCACTCCACCTATTGAGTAAGGATGAAGGATAATTCATGCTTAATTAGAATGAAGGACATGATGCATCAATAACTCGCTAAGCTAATTATGAAGCTAAATCTAGTACTTAAGTAAACGGTTTGTCCATCATGTACGATAAAAAAAAGCATCTACAATGCCGTCATATTTCAAAACATCTTTACAGTAACCTTTGCGGTCAAGGCAAACACTGTCAAATGGTTATGCAAGGATTTATTTTGTCTCCAACTTGGCATAAATGTCGAAAGAGCAACTCTATGGGAAAATTATTGTCATCTCTGTTAGTTTTAGCCTTGTTTTCCTGCATTTGTTACGCTCTGAACGGAACTGCTATATGTGTAGCATATACACAAGGTTATCCTTAGCTCTGGTGTAAGTTGAATCCTTCAAGATGCTTTGGCACACAACAGTTCAGTAATCCAATTTGACAAACCCAAAAGTTTCCGTGAACTTTGCCTTGTGCGTGCATAATTTTTCTTATGGAATATATTCGCAAATAAATATATACTTTGAAAAATAGGTTCGATGAAAATGTTACATATATTTTATCACATAAAAGCCTTTATCTATATCTAAAAAATTATAAGTATACCTACTTCGTTCATTTAAAGGGCATCCCAAATGATTTCCGTGGAACTGATAGGCTATAGATAGATTTACACCATTAGCAGAAAGGAAATATCATAGTGACGTCCGATACGGCTGTTTTCCACTCACAAATTTAAGTCAGCCTTGTCTTTTCACAAGACACCATAATGTAAAAAAAGATAAAAAAAATAGACATGATCACTGCATGAAGAAACAATAGCTTCTGAATGTTAGCAAAAAATGACTTTCAATTGAGGTGCCAACACATGAAAGTTCGTTTTTGAAGAGGTTTTCAGACTGAAGATGTGGAGCAGACAGTGTGGTATTGTTGAAATGGAAGCTATCTGCATTGAAGAAAGGTACAGAAACCACTATAATCATTACTTACGGAGATTATACTCAACCTTCATATTGTTGTTAGGTGAGCTGGCGGGCACGATAAGGTCATGTTGGATGTAATAAGACTTTTTTTTACATTCTGCTAGCGTCCATTCTTATGAGATGATTTGCGTGTTTGTGTAAATGCTATTGTTAGCGAAACAAAAGCAGGACTCTAGCAAAAAAGTATAACAACTATATCTTACTCTTTGTTTTTCTTTTATACATGACTTTTTCAGAGCTGAGGTGAAACCTAACACTGAATATGTCTAAGAAATTGTCACATCTCATTATGTCGCATCATTTGAACTAAAGATTATTAGGTGTCAGTGTAGCATTGCACCATTACGACGGAAGATAGTTGGGTGGTTCGGCAGAGGATGTGGATGGTGCTGTTGTAGCATGTGTGAATCTAAAATAGTAGATGTTTTGATATTGCTGTGAATAGCATTCCCCATGTCAACTGTTGTGCCGAAGAGGTTTTCGAGCAATTAAAATATTCCTTGAAGCCATTTGTAGTACTGGGACATTTTTATCATTTCAGATTATGGTAAATGATGAAAAGTAATTAGATTAGTCATGTTTTCCATTCCAAATCTCTTGTGAATAATATTTCCACCATTAAATGGAGACAATTCATCAGTCATTGTAAGATGGCTGAGAATTCTCCACCAAATGATAACGATGATTTAAATGAAACTCTATCAGAATCAAAATTTCCAGACACAAACAAGCCAGAAGAGACATGTACGGTCGATGACTCTACAAATGCTCTGCATGTTGAAAATCCGGAAGTGAAAGAGGATCTTCAATCCTTACCTCCGCCCCCACCAGAGTCCACTCTTTCTTCTATTTCATTTGCAAATGTAGACAGTTGTAAATTTTTTAGGATAGACGTTTTGCAACGCTGTTTGGAGGCTTGCATAAGACCATCAGACTGCGAAATCGATATGGATCGTTATTTGGATACATTCAAAGAAATATGCAAGTATGTATATGAATGTTTGCATTAATGCGATCAATGACTTCAGTTTCGCAATAAGTCCACGTCAAACAAAACCATTTCATCCATAGGTTATTGGATAACCTTGGAGCAGTGATTCGAGCTTACATAGGGGGAGATATCAAGGAAAAGATAAGTATTATTAAAGAACACAAAGCTGGGAAATATGGCCCTTTCTACGAGACAATTGAAAAAATGGTGATATTTGAGAAAAGTAATGGTATTCACGAAGCTGATGTGGATGAAAATGGATCCCGTACTATACTCCGATTGCACCGTTCGCTTCGTATGAAAATAATACGATATTATCATCGATATATATTTCCTTTTAAAGTATATTTATGTTCGATTTTGCCATTTTATAAAAGCTTTCATTTTTCAGATTTTGTTTTAGAGTTTTTACGAGGTCTCAATAAACTAAATTTAGACCAGGGGCTTGGTAGTATGGGCCGTGAAGTGTACAATATGACTCTAGCACAACACCATCCTTGGGCATACAAAAAAATCGGGAGGCTAGCCTTATCAACACTTGGGGCAAAGAAAACACTAGTTGCAAATGTAATTATAACCAAACACCATTGGCAAACCGCTTACCTAAGTGCTATATAACCGAGGCTGAAGCTTAATAAAATAATGCAACGTACGGGAATACACTCAGGTCGTTTTATTTTCTCTCCTTTCATCCAGTTTCACGACGGCAGCATGACATCCTCCCAACTCCACGAAGTAATTGAAAGCGTTGTTACAGTTGCAACAAGAGTCCATAGCCAATGTCAAACGATCTATGAGCACCACAATCTCCTGGAGTTGCCATAAAATCGCAGAGAATGAAATTAAGTGCAGAGTATAGAGGAAACCAAAATCCCAGAGCAACATATAATACATAAGAAGACCAACTGGAATCATTATATGCAATTTCGTTGCCCCATGCAAGAAGCTTCTTTGTGAAGAATCTATAAAAAGTACGTCCCTTGTCGATTTAAGCCGTACCCGGTGCACACGTTCCCATTCCATAACGACTGTCAAATCATGCGTCTTACTCGAAAAGCAACTGTTGTACTGCCCATTCTTCACGATATATACTTATATTCCATCTATTCTGATGAATAGCTCCCTTCCGGAGGCAGCGGTAATAAAGTTGATATATCTTAACATTTCATTAGAGATGAAGCAACACCAAATTTTCCATCAATACATAATGACTATAACGTGTTGGATGCATCAGCTTTTTCAGTTATTTTATCGGTAGGAGGTCTATGAGTTTGACTGTTTCCAACCTCATTCCCGTTTGCCTGTTCCCAAATTTAATGGGAGCTGTAACGTGATCCATGAGTGAACGTGGGCTCTGTGGCAGAGCAGCAGCAGGGTGGATCGACATCACTGGAGAAGAGGAAGGAAGAAGAGACATGGACTATGTACTATATACAGCTACAGCAAAAAAGTAGTAAAGAATTCTCTAGAGTGTGCATTTCATTTTATGCTTTCCTATTTTTATTACACTTTTTTATGCCACCTTGACCATTTGTGGGATGCTTGTCTTTGTGGGTGCCATACCCATGTCATAAAAAACAAGTATAAAGTCTTACCACACCATGAAATAACCATATAATTTCGAAAAGAAAAAGAATATTTGAGTATTATGGATGGGATTGAATGGAAAATGCAAGCTTTGGTTCTCCAGTTGGTTATACAACCACAGTTCTATTCGCTCCTAGAGGAGAAATATCATTGACAGAATTTTCAAATACGCATGTATTAATTCTGCTGCGTGTTAGAATAAGTTAGGCCCATATACAAGCCATAGTTTTCTAATAAGAACAAGGAACAGACTTTGCAATGCAAGCATTATTGGACACGAACAAAAATCATCATTTTAGCTGCCTTGCATATCTAATGAGTTTCCACAACGCTTCATCTCAACACATTAAAAACATCGTGCTTTACTACCAGCACGCATATTAGCATATACAATATTGCAGAGAAAAGAAATGAAAAAAAAATTATGTCAAAGGGCTGAGGTGGACCATGGAATATTTATGATAAAATTATTCCATGCGTGTAGGCATATCGCACACTTTGCATATCAGGCAGAGGAAGGAGTGTGCTTGATAGCATCTATTTACGTCCGACTTGTTTTGGATCTGAATTCTCTACTTCATTTGTTCAACAAAGAATAAATTTATATTTTGTATTATTTCTTGTAACCCACACTTCAAACTTTTAATGAGATTCCTTCCTAGAACTGTAGATGATAGAAAGAACTCGTCTAGCTATAATGGTTATGACGCTTTCCCCTGCTTTAGTCTCATTTTAATATAAACTAAACCCAATGAAAACAACTATTTCTGTTTTTTATATGAAGTAGTAAAGTTAGTGAAACGCTTGAGTCGGTCAGTAACAATGTGGTTTGTGTAATCACAATGTTTGTGAAAATTGTTAGATTAGAGAGCAGGAAATTATTGACATGGCTATGCTATTTTTGGGTACAGTTCACCGCGCTGTGTGCTTCGACTCACGTACGTATACCTACTTTTTGCCGGCCGGTTATGATAAATTCAACAGTGCGAAACAAACAACATAAACGAATTCATAATGGTACTTACTACTCCCTTGCCTTTACCTTCATCAAGCGTGAGCGTGTTTTGTAGCATGTAGTCGAAAAAACAAACAATATATAGCGAGCCTTGTTTGTGGCTTCGAGGCATAAAGAGAATCTCGACGATGACGATATCGTACGATTAATAGCTTCACTGTCCAAATGACCACAGGTCTACGTGCAAATCGAGTTACTCTTCACTTCAGCGCGGCTGTGATATGGCGCTGCTGGATCCTTTGTGTTTCAAATTCAAGTATACTCCGTATATGTATATTATAAAAGTATGTAGATAGATGTTGAGTTAAATAGACTCTGTATTCTGTATAATAGGCTAAGCCCCAATGTGCAAATCATAATGATCCCATCACGAAAGCAAAATGTCTCCCTCACTCACCCTCCCTAGATTGTAAAATGTACATGAAACTTTAACACACAAAATATCATGTCCACTGAATCCACTCATATGTCATACAACTATACCTAAACAAACCAAACCAGGAGTAACTGAGTTGTGCAACCTGAGATTTGAGAAGTAATCATAAAAAATGTAATAATGCATGCGTAGTTTTATAAAGGATTTTTAGGATTACAAACTTACTTGCATTTTAGATTGTAGTAAATGATGCGGTTCATCTTCTCCAGGTTAGATAAATATCGTTCGAAGTGTCCAGTAGAGTCATTTTTCTCTAAATGTAGCGGACGGGATATCAATGTATTCGATCATGCTACAAGTACAACCATCCGTGCAGTCAGCAGTGTGTTATTTTCTTAGTGCCCTCGATAAGGCCGTCTAATCTTTTGATTTTCTTTAATCCAACTTAGCAAATGCATTGCGCATTGAATGCTGCTAACAACAAGGTCATAGGGATCATCTTCTCCAACTGCATTGATGAAGTCCGGTGTTATCTAGTTTGCAACCCACAACATGCACTTTAACCCTGACATCTCACCTCGTTAAGACAATCTCATTAACTAGATTAATCAATAGCACGTAGCGTAAAAGTAATTGAGCTTTGGACAGACAGACAACATTTCCGTTCATTATAGTAACCTACACGGTACATTTTCATATTAAAGAATTAACATCGAGTCCTATTGAGTTCATTAAATGATTCCATTGTATTCATGTATGGTGTTGTTGTGTACGCTGTAAGTATACAGAGGGCCAAATGTGTTAGAGTAAAAAAAAACTTGTTATCTTCAAATATACACCCAAATGCAAGTTATGGACAAAGTAAGAAAGTTGTTTATAAAGTACACAACTGTTGTTGGTAGTTGTCAGTTAGCAGTTCACTGAAAGTTGATTTTTGCCATCTATTTATGCAAAAGTCTTAGTTCGCTCTCTGATGTAAAGTATGAGCAGGCAAAAAATAACAACAGCAGCCACCGCGAATGGAGCATTAACATAGAAATACAATACGAAAATGTAACAAGAGAAACAAGAAGTAACAGCGAATGAGCAAACGATACAACAAAAACGAACCGTGTTACATAGAATACAGAATGCAGAAGTAAGCAGTGAAATGAAGTACAGAATGGAGCAAAAACCTGTATACCTATCAACTTTTTCAAGTTGTAAACAAAACTATAAATCTCATCCGTTCCTTTTCATTCCTTGTCGCCATTCGCTATCTCGCATGTTCTAAACCATGTTCCACACTCTACACGCTTCTCTTATATTTTTTTCATACTCTAAAAAGAGATGAAAATAACGTTGTTGAGAAGCTCATTATCATAATAAGTAGACGTTGTACCATTCAATAGATATGGTTGCAAAAAATAATTATTTTGCAAGTGGCTTTTTGAATATCCTGAATTTGACTTGCTACAAAACACTTGAAAAAATTGAGAAGATGAATAAAAAATGAAGAATAACATGTAGGCAGCTGGATTGGATTCCATCATCCGTTCCCAAATTGAATTTGATGCATGGAAACTTTCTGAAAGTCAAATTAAATTCACGTTTTAATACATCTAACTCATGAACAAGCTAACCATTCATCAAGACAGTATTAGAAACCTTATTTTGCCCTGCAATTAAACTCAATTATAGTTTACAATTTAAGATACTTTATATATTCTATCCACTTTGTATACCAGAATGAGCTACATGTATTTTAAATGCCCAACACACATAATCTGTATATGCCTATTCATTGTAGATATGATATATGCGTCTACCCATACCCGAGAGACCTTGATTGCTCTTCTTAAATTTCAACCAAACATGGCATTTTTTTCAGCTTTGAGACGCTGATTAGATTTAGACTTGAGTAAATAGAGAAGTGTAATAATAATATGTTTTGAATTTCGATTGCGTAAACTATTGACAACTGACTGTGAGTTCTTGAGACTGTGAGAGTGCTTGTTCTGGCCATTGCGCATTTATCATATTCAAAGGAAGCCATTCCAGTTCTCCCCTCACTCAAGTCAATAATATTCTAATATGTATGTCTTTTACCGAGACGTGTTTTGTTAATGGGTGACGAATACTCTTGAGTGTTAGCCATAAATAAATCAGCTAATTTGTTTACCACAAAGCTTGTGCTGTGCTTGGACCCTCAGTTTTTTGTGGTTGCTCAATAATCTTGTTTACTTCCAGAGAGCAAAAATGTTGTTGTACACATTCAGCTGCCCTGTCGTATCGGTTACAAAAGGTTATTATATGCAATACACATTATGATTCTATTCCATACTTCAATTTAATGCACACTGTACTTGATTGTCTATTTCTGTTTATGAAGAGGTTTCTTGTTGGGTGAGTTGGTTATAGTTTTGAAAAGAACTCTTGAAGGAAGCAGTTTACATTGAATTATGTATTTTTCTCGAATCATCGTAAGTTGTTTGCGAGCAGCCAATGAGAATTCAGGTTTATGGGGGTTTGGCAAACACACACTCCTATTTTACTGCTGTAGGTAGTAGATCCCTTTATACATATAGCATTTAACAATCGTATAATAAAAGAAACAGAACAAACAAGTTTGCACGGAAAAATTATCTCGTTCCCTGCATATCTTCATCTCTATCTCAGTCAGCTCATTGTACTGACTGAGATAGTTATAGATCCATACCAACATTTTACAGTCTATGTGAAATGAATTGTCTCATATAGTCACAAAAAGAGGCAACACGCATCACATCTCACATCACAAACAACTTTGAGGAAAAATAAAATGATTTTGAGATTTTGATGCTTAGGAAAGTTCTAGTTGTATATTACAAATCGTGCATATATGAATCAATAATGCATATGAGTACGCTACATATATATACATAATACAAAGTCATGAATACAGTTTTTATTTTTCAGAGGCACCGATGTGCGCTCCTATTAAGCAATATTTCAAGCATAAACAACCAAACACATCAATATCAATAGATTCATGAATAGAAGATACGTCGCAGACTTGCCAATCTCCTTCAAAGACACCATTCTTGTTCCAAAATGGCACATTTATGTGCATAGTATGAGTGCTACTACATTTGGGAATGGCAAACGACATGTCATATAAACTTGACTTATTCATGTGGCCAGAGCATCCTAACAAAAATGCTGTGTAAATAATTCATTATATGTGTGTTGCAACTCATTTTGCATCCTTCCTTTTCCTATTTACAGAAGGGTGGAGTAATATTTATTTTATATTATGCAGTTTCATGCTCAGTCAATTTCAATTGAGCTCCTCTCACGTCTTTCAACTAAAGTTTATAAGCTTGACCATGCCAAAGGCTAATCACCTTTAACCCCCAAAAACGAATAAAATAAATCTTTGTCGCGATTTAGTTGGATAGAATGGATAAAGTTGAGTTCCTCCTTTCGTCCTTCACATAAATACTTTTTAGTGTAGATGTGAGATGAAGAAATTGATTGGTGGTAGCGAAATATACATTGTATGTTGAACATATCATTATAATTATTATAAGTGATGAAAAATATGTTGATATGTAGCCAAAAAGAAATGCTTTGAATATCATTTCTGGCTTCTCCGAATTACATATTCTGAGAAGTGCCTGAAAAGATGCATATTGTGTATGATTTATTGCGCTCAACTTAAATTGCTTGCTCATCAAAAGCAATTTAATTAGCTCTGGTGTGAGGTGTCATGCTGTCATGTCCTTTTATTACAAACACTACACCAGATTTATGGTTTATGTATTTTCCATCCTCATATTCATTGTGACATCTAGCTGTGGAGGCATTTTCTGATTCTTGATTTCCTACAAAATATGGAAAAATACTTGTGCTCATCCGTGTATGCCTTTTAATTTCGTACTCCCTTGTTTGAATGGTTTACTGTCCTTGTGTGTCCTCAAAAAATGATTTTCATCATCCATCATCATCATCATCAACTATGCAATCAACCTAAAAACGAAATCCTCTTAGCAAACTAAAAATGGGCGAATGAAACTTGGAGATAAAAGTGAATTATTTTTAATTGTTTTGTCCTTTCATTCGTTCGGGCAAGAGTCGGAGAAGTCATGAGTACAATACGTACGCGTGTGATATGTGTCCAAATTCTGAAATGTACACTCTTCACGACACACATTTTAGGAGTAATTGCGCTGCTGCTTTGGTGAGTCCAATTTTGGAGAGTCATATACATTTGAGTATTTATATCACAGCTCTTACCGGAAATTGCAGCCGCTAGTTTTATATGAATCAGTCACGAAATTTCATGCAAAAGAGAGCCCGCAGCTTTCTATAATATTCATTTGGTTGAAAAGCGACAGTAGTGTGCCTCATGTAAAAGGAACACATTAATAGTTGGAAGTAAAAAATGTATTGAAATTATGAGAAAGCCAGAGAAAATTGCATGAGAGAATCCAGACCTCAATTATTCAACCTTTTCAAAAACACTGTACACCCAGATATATACCCATGCATCATGTAAACATCAGTTTTCTAGCAGCAGCAGCAGCACACAACACACAATGCCAATTGCCAGGCCAGGAGTCATTTTATGAGGCTATGAAGTAATTGCTTTTTACAGAGAGGTGAAATAAATGCCTGCACGCATGAATGTTTTTTACTACTTCTCCTTCCGGTGCTCTCATTCACAGTGACAGAGAGAATTTTGAAAACAAAACACAAGCAACCAGACCCCACAGCAAATGTGCCATATGTCGACGGGAGAAGAAAGAAATTGAAGAAAAAGGAAAATACATTGCATGGAAAGAGTCATTTTCACAAAAAGGTTTTTTTTATTATTAATTATCAAGTTCTTTTCATATTTTGACATCAAACATTAATCTGAGTTCAGTATTTGTCTGTTTGGGTTTCTGTTTTTCTTTTCTCTTGATATACAGGGTAACAATACGTAGTTGTATTTTTTTTGTAGTTTTCATAAAATTCTTTAGTTATATATTTTATGGCTATGTACATTTGACAAACGGTACGGTACAGGGCTCAAAAATGAGTTTTTGGGCAAGTATATAATATAAACATGGATTTAGATGTGTATTTTTAATAATAATATTTTTTAATTATTCCATTCCAATTCAACATTCTTGCTTAGAATAAATTATTATATTCTAATTTAACAAATATAGTATATTCTTAATAAGTAGATATATATAGTAAATTTTATAATCTTTGAAGTTGTATTTCTTAAATAGTTGATGATTAAACATTTCATACTATGTACAGTTACAACCTTGTACACATGGCTCTGTGAGTGAGTCGATTTGTTGATTGAAATATCACGCTATTTCAATCAGAATCAGTTCTTTAGTTACCTAAAATACTTATCCCAATTTATGCTAACCTGAATTTTACCTACAATAGACGAAATAAGTTATTTACAGAACAGTATTGTTGACGGTACATATTATACATGACATTCCAGTCCACATAATAATAAATTTTCATATGAAGAAATTTTTATAGTTAAATTGAATTACCTCTTTCACCAT
>JAANSM010000743.1:0-23792 GCA_036850725.1 Orchesella villosa | reverse complement strand
TTGTCTGTGTTACAAGATAAATTATATAAAGTTAAGTTTTAAGTTTTCTCACAACAAATGTCAATCGGAAGCATTGAAAGTAATTAACGCTCATTCAAATCAAGATATTTTACCAAATTGAAAACGTTACTGCAGCCAGGTCAGGTCAGGTCTTATCCAAAGGAACCGGTAATGGTATCGCTCCTTCCAGTTTTCTATCCACTCCAATTCATAGATATTCCCGTGTATTTTAACCCTGCAAATGCAAAAACAATAAGTTTTTTCATCACCATCCTAATCATATCATCATTGCATTTTGTTAATCAAACTTTTTTATTGCTACAGATTGCCACCAACCAAATGTGTTTTTCGCATGAATTTCGCTGCACAATGAATGATTTGTCATTAGCAACAGTTGACAGCGAAGTTGATAAAATGATAAGAGTTTAGAGATCGATGGACACGAGTATATCTGCTGACTCTCCAACCAATCCATCCAACCTGTCTATGCTGTCTATTTTCCATTACTGTACGACCACCATCTCGCTGACATTACTAATTTTATAGCTTAAACCTCTATCCACAGCCCATTTACCATTTCGTTAGGTAATATATATTTTCACACGAGGTTTTACCTCATGAGTGCTTACGGACTACTGGATATTTAAAAAAAACTTCAGTTGCATATACACGTTTATATTGCTTTGGACAACTCATGTGAAAATTTCAACTAATACAATTTTATAAACTTTACACAAGGCATTTTTTACGCCATATAAACCTCATCATGTCATATCAAGAAATCAACAGTATAAAAAGCTCAAAACATGTTTTACGTATATTACAACATAGTACAGTCGTCAACTTGGTGCTGTAAAGTGGCAATCCGATATATTATATACATCCGAATGGCCAGCGCCAGTAGGATGAGAACCTTGACTTATGACACTAGCCTAACATTCATGTACTAAATTCCCGTCTTACTTTTTATAAACTGGGCTAGGCTTAAACTACATGCATGGAATACATGCACCATATTATACTGTTTGGTTCAATCAATCTCTTTGTATATACATGCATGATAATATAATAAATATTCTAATTATTATATCCATGAAGAGTTGGGAAAACATAAGTGAAAAACAGGATCACATTGACCGCATTTAACATAGTATACATACGTGGAATAAATGGCCAAGCATCTAACATCTCCCATATGAACGACAAAAAGGTAAACTACTGAGCTGTAGTAAGGCTACATATTTATTATTAGCAGTGGATCAGGTTCATGAGTACTTGCTGAGCTGTGCCATAGTTGATTGTGAAGGATCCCTGAAAACCCGTTAATTGCAAGCAGGTACCCCCTTAGAAGAACTCTAAGCGTGCCCAGTGCCCACTGATCAACTCATATAGTCAACAAGGAAAGCTTTAAGGTAGGGTGTAGGGTCCCTTTTACCTACGATTTCTACTCCTACAATAGATCATAATACAATAGTACTTTGAACCCAGGTTCTTAGGTTTTGGTTTTAAATAAAATTATTAAGGTAAGGTACGTATGTATACTTATTTTTATATACTGGTGCTGGTATACAAGCTAAGTACTGTACAAGTGATACCGCAGCAATAATGTGTATCAATTGTATCATCATATCACCAATGCATTTTGGTTTTAGCTAGGATTTAAACCTGATTTAAATGCAGTTTAAAACTACAATCAAATAGCATTGCAGAAAGCCGACAATAAAATTCGATTTTATTAAATTATTTTTTATTGATTACTACACAGAATGTCTACAACACGGGAAAAGTTTGACAATGCAGTCAAAATTATACAGGCATTGCCAAAAGAAGGTAATGAAAAAATAAATACATTATTTTTACGTTTTGTGTGAATGGTGAAGTGGAAGCTTTGACTTTATCGCAAGTGTATAAACCTAAATAACGTTACTTTTTATATTAGGACCCTTCCAACCAAATACAAACGAAAAATTGAAGTTTTACGGACTTTTCAAACAAGTAACTGTCGGGAAGAACACCACTAAACGACCAGGACTACTGGACTTTGTAGGAAAAGCTAAGTGGGATGCCTGGAATGACCTTGGAGATTATGACCGAGGAGGAAGCCATGAATCAATATGTTGAGGAGTATGAAAAAATGGAAAAGAAGATTAGAGAAATGGGCTTAGTTCCAGAATAATAAAATACAATTTAGATTCGGAGCCAATTCAGAAAAAATAGTTGATCGAATTTGTGAAGAATATATGAAACAAAACCAACCTAAAGCTGTTCTATATTTTTCCAGTTCATAATTCTGAACGTTTGTAGCTAAATTATTGCAATGAATTTTAAGTGTAATTTAAAAAAGTATTTTACAATATTGGATTGATATACTTACTCTCTTTATAGCGTTTTCCGTGATGAATAAAGTTACCAAAACTTGAAACTGATATGATATCAATTCACGTTACGTTACTAATGCAAATGTATTTCAATAAAGTTTCAGTTCTTCATTAGCCATATATATATAACCGTGCTAATTACAACAACAAAATGGGACATGAAACAGTATAACAATAAAATATTTGATCACGTATTGTTCTATTCTAGCTAAAATCATGAATAGGTGAGAGGCCGTGCTTTTACACTAAAAACTGAAATACAATGTAATAATGATGACGTAAGTAGATGAGGAAAATTGTTTTCTATTCGTTATTGAGTTCTACATTGATATTGATGTTTTGATATTCTTTTGACTTTAGACCAATAAGCTTTGAAAGTCTAGTTTTTACGACAATGACCAGTTACTCGTTATTGAGCAAGTGAAATATTAGGAAATGTCCAAGGTTAAACCTTTTCAGTTTTTTCTGTCTATAGATTTTTAAGTCAGTGACAGAACTTTCATACCCCGTGCATGTCCTTGGTAAACTATGCGCTGCTGGCGCATTGAATATGAGGAAACAGTCGCGAAATAATATATATGGTTACTTATAAAGTACTTAATGTAATGCATACACAATAGGCTATGTAATATTTGCATTTCACTTCAACACATGATAATCTGACATTGACATTACTTTAGAACTTTATCGCGAATTTCATCTGCTTTCTTCCTCCTGGTTTTCAGACGTACCCTTTAATTTTAAAGCGGTGACTACTGACAAAAAAAGATGCAATTTTTACCAAACTTTTTTAAAACGCCCTCAATACAAACTTCATGTCACTATAATCAGTATCATTCGTGCTATAATACGACTTATTATAATAAGTCGTATTATAGCACGAATCCACACGAGTATACTCGTGTGGATGTGTGGATCTCACACATAATGGTAGAATTCGAAATTGTCACTCTCCATATGTATTGCATTTGTAAAGAAAATTCAAATGTGTTTCATTAATTATGATTATACGCTTTAAGCAGCAAGATACTTCACCTGTGAATGATTACTTTTCAGTGTCAACAACTTAATTTTCATGCGCTTGTCATTTGATACACGAGGATGCAGAACCCTGCAAACGTGCAAACCTGCTAACAAATATTCATAGCGAATATAACAAGAACATGTTGGTGCAATTAGAGTATATCGATACCCAAAACATAAATCTATTAAAATAACTAACTCTTCAAGCCTAAAGCATACGAAAGTTCATTTGTAAAATGTAAGAAATTTGATTTCCAAGAACATCATCTTTATCAAAGTTTTTGAGTTGTTATTTATCTCAGGCGTCTTCGATGCTAAGTATGCTCAATGAATCATTATACAACCTTCTAACCAGACTCAGGCCAATGTAACAATAATTTTGAACAAGATTCTGCAAACATGGTTCAAATAGCAGACACCTCTGTGCGTACGTACCTAAAGCGCTTAGTCTTTATCATCCTACACAATTTACAAGACTAATGCATATATTAAATTATTGATTCACTTACACTACTTTGCACTTTGTACATGAAATATCCTTTCCCATAAAAATACTCCATAAAAGTTCTTTCTTCCATCCAATCTAAATCCTTTACTTTACCAATGATACAAAACTACAGTAAGTAATCAATACTACACTAAAATTTTCAGTTTATAATTAAACTGTTGAACTACACTGCTGACTAAAGAATTCAATAACCATTTCTATCAAATAACGTATGAAGTTTTATATAAAACTCACCTGACACCTCCAACCTTCAGTATTCCACTTGAAACGTTTTCAGAACAGAAAGCAGAATTACAGCTCAAACCCTCCAATCGGCTCGGCACAAACTATTGATCGGTGACTAGCGATGAGTTTCAAGATTTGAAACCAAAGAGAGAATAATCGAAATTTGAACACAAACTTTGTTTGTCAATCCAATCAGTACAATTTTGAAAGTAAACGCCTGCCAATGCCTATCATCAATTATTCCACAAGGTTATGTTATGTTGTATGTTGGTATTGTGCATGAAATATACGTGGCAGGCAGAGACAAACAATTATTATAAATAACAACACACTTAAACCTTATAATTGTACTGAATCTAACCATAACTTTTTAAAGCTGACGTGTACTTTACGATATAAGAGCTTTATTGAAGGTTTATGCTATTTGTTAGGTTATGTTCATAAACTATGCAACAAACCCAACGAAACACATCAAATTGTCTATTTTATTATCAAGCCCAGAGAAACAGCTAAAAAGGATTCTCCCTGGAAGCTCTTTAGTTTGAATTGATATATACACAATATTTCGATATTATGAATACGAATGCTTTGTATAATATAACATCATATCAATCATACAGAGACAGACACAAAGTTTTAGGTCTCAGTCCTAAGTTTTGCAGCTGAGCCGAATAACATTGCATACAAAACATTGGGCATATTATACTATTGCTGTGTGTGGCTATGTTGTTAAAAAAGGGAGTATGAGTATATGAGTATAGTCAAGTGGAACGGCTTTGTGTCATGCAAGGTTATGTTATGTATATTTTTATGCTTTATGTTTCTCCCAATTCAAAAGGTATGGCACGGCACAAGTGAAGAAGAAGAAGAAGAGTATCATTATGTATGTTTACTTCTGCCAAATGCCAACATTAAAGAAGGAAGGGTTTTAGTTGTAAAGTAGAGCTGCATCACATTATTCGTGTTTTATATAAGGGTAAAATGCATGTACGTACATACTACTATGAACATACAATAAAATAGAGACGATAAGGATTCCTGCTGTTGTATTATGCATGAGACTAGGATGGACATGCAATATTATACCTATGTGTATATGTATGTACATTAAACATCACATCTAGAGGAATACTTTTATGCTTTAAACCCAGACTCAGACTTAGGAATTGATATGAAATGAACGTGGTTCTATTGCAATTGAAATTGAACTCTGCATGCATGCTTGTTACTTGTTATCAATATGTTGGGAATGTTGAGATATTATAGAAAAGGACATAGGATGTGATGTGCTTTTATATCTAAGCATGAGATTCCTATTTCCTAAAATTCTCATAATATAATCGTATCGTATCATGCGATGAATCTTCTTTACATTGTATTTTGTATTGTATTTGGGTCAGATCAGGTGGTGGTGATATCTTTCCTCAATCTTGTTAATGTACTTAAGAAATGAATGCAAACACTAATGTTTCGTAATAGCATGGTAAATAGAACAAATCGGCAGAGCAAAAATACTTGCACTTATGTACATTACATTACAATCGGAGGACTGACTTGTTAATATTGACTTAATCTTTTAGACCGACTCTCTCTGCAAGTGCATTTTGGCATTGCTATTTCCTACCGCACCGGTTTAGGTTTTTGAGTATTTTTGTGTGTGTACAGTTTGGCTGTGTGGTTTTAAACTTTTTTGTCTCATGTGCTTTGAACTGTGTAAATGCACTTAATAGATGTAGAGTCAATAATATCCTTCATTCTGTGCACGGTATATATAAAAACATTCGAACAAAAATGCAATGCAATGTGTTCGTTTGCAGGTTGGGATTGTGATTGAAACCTGTTTCAGCGAAAAATGTGTTTTAAATTAGCAATGCAATGCATGCAGTGATCAAGTTCTCGAAAGTGGGATATGTTTTCGACTAAAACCAACTTTTTTCAGGTTTTTACCATTTTTTAAATAATTTATATAGTGTCAAAAATTTGCCTAGAAAGCAGTTTAGTAATACTTTTGATTCAACTTCCTGTAATTTGAATATAAAGAAGGATGAAGAGTACTTGGCAAATCAAACTGTGCAATAGTTCAGTTATCTGTAGCATCCCCACATTTTAGTATTTATTTATGATACTGAAACGCTGTATGTAAATGAATTCATTGTGCTTTAGGGATTCTCGATACTGATTTCTATACTTACTTTTTGGGTACTTTTGCAGGACGGATATACATCGTAAGTACTGATACAGAATACAGTCATGAGAAGTTATTAGCAATAAAAAACCACGTTCTGACACTGACAGTATATCTATGAATATCTTACTGGTTAAAGCTTAAAGTGTCACCAGATTTCAATCTTAACCTGAGACTCGTCTTCATATAAAAATAATAAGTAGGTACTGAATTCTCTGCTTTACATTAGGATATTGTATATTGATTGATTTCACATAAAGTATTTCTCAATATCTGCTTGTATAAATGATTGCAGGAGGATACTGTCAACGAGTTAACCAGAGTCTGTTGGTGCTTCTACCAACTTCTACTTTGTGCCCTCAATGCCCAGTGGAATCAATCCTGCCTGAGAATAAAAATATTTATCTGTTCCAGCTCTAACATTCAACATTGAGCCAATGTAAAAGTGTATTGCGTGATCAACTTATGACATGATTTTTTGGACTGGAGATTGACAAGAATAATGATGCGAAACACATAATGTGAGAATATTTTTACTTATGTTTTTACTGAACTGAACACTGAAATGTTCCATACATTAAATATGTTGTGAGTGGATGTGGATAAAATAGTATGAATACCAGTCTTTTATTTCTCCAAATACTTCCATTTCCATTCTATCCTCGTTAGTATATATATACTTTCTTTCGTATATATGTATTTACGTACTATAACGTTATCAAAGTACTTTTTTTATCTATGTGAAGGATAAGTCGGTGTGACCTATCCCCTTTTAACTTTTTACTCATGATAAATAAATGATACCTATCAAATCAATTATCTTCGTAGTTAGTTTTTCAAGTAGAAAACAATTTTGTAGAGGACATTTTCCGTTATTCAATGTATATGTATTCAGCAGAAACTATAAGATGTAAGATAATATATTAACTTTTTTTTGCTTACTCCTTGCAACAGAGAAATCAGCGACACGGACTACGGACTGTATAGAAAAATCATAGTTCAAGTACTAATATATTCATTGGAAGGGTTTACTTCGGGAACCTTGAAAAAATGGACTGCTATAATAAAGCCATTAGTTGGTCACACTGTATCTGCTCATGCTGACACTACTGTTTTTGATTCATCGGTGGTTTTACTTCAACCCTGATCCCCAATACTCAAAACAGGCAGAGCAAATAGGAGATAGTTGTTCTAATAATAATAACAAGAAATCTAAGAACGCCCAGTACAAACTTAATCAACGGTTCCTGGCTCCGGGTGGAAGTTTTTCTGAAAAATCACTGGCATTTAGTTATCGTGGAATAACTTGTGCATTACAAGCGGCTGTGATAATGTCAGTGGAAGAAAAGTTTCAGGCTGCCGTTCGTGTCATCCACAGTCTCCCAAAAGATGGTTAGTGTCAGAGTGTCACCATAAAAGATGCAAAAAGTTTTTAATTTTTTCAAAAGACCTTAATTTAAAACCATAATTTTTCATTTGTAGGACCATTTCAGCCTTCGAATTCTGCAAAACTGAAGTTTTATGGGTTGTACAAGCAAGCTACGGATGGGAAGAACACCATTTCAAAACCAGGATTTTGGGATGTGATAGGTCGTGCAAAATGGGAGGCATGGAACAAACTTGGCAGTTTGAGCAAGGAGGATGCCATGAATCAATATGTTGAATGTCTCAAAGAGGTATCTCAATTAAAGATAATTTTCCGTCTGTAGCTTAATAATTTGGATTAAAGTTAACAAGTTTATTCATGACGGTTTTATAATCACAGATTGTGGAGACAATGTCATTCAATGGCGAAGTTGAAGATTTCCTTGACTCTATAGAACCATTTTATGAATTTGTAAACCTTCAAGGCAACGAAATGAACCACATAAAAGAAAAATTGGAAGAAGTAACAAGTAGTAGTAGCGGAAGTTCTCGTACGAATTCCCGAGGCACTTCAGCAGAAAATTCGAAGCAAAGTAGCCCAGTCAAGACAATTGAGAATGGGAAAGATGAAACTGAGAATGATGATGAAGGTTCTACATCAGAAAAAGCTGAAGTTATAGTTGAAACATCAACCGCTACCTATGAATCCAAGTCAGTCAAAAATTACCATGCCCAAAATGGAAACGCATATAAAATGACAAATGGGGATTACAACGACAATGCTATTCCTCCACCCGCCCCAATCCATTCATATTCCTATCAAAATGGGTCTGTAAAACATGACCTAATGCAAAATGAAGTCCTCACAATTACAACTCCTTGTATTCCTTGCAAAGAAGACTTAGAAAGGGAACTAAATGGCGACACTGGTCATTCCAAAGTTAAATTTACTTCTTCAATAGATACAATAGTCAGTGTTGCCACGTCAGGAACCGAGTCAGAAAAATACTATAGCGGCGACAGTGAACCAGAAATTGACGAAAAATATACGACTTCCTTTGCAACTAATGAATGCTACCCAAGTACATCAACGGCTGCTTTGGCCGCTGTGCAGATGCAGTCGGCTGAAAGTACCTCCTCAAACAAGCCAATTATCAGTAGCCCAGTGAAGAAATCAAAAGAGAGAATTAGTTTTAAAGGTAGTTCTAATTCGCGAAACTTGAATCCGGATCTTGTTCTCACACAAACGGTTGAGAGGATGAATAGAGATGTGGACCATATTTTGGCAAGGTTAAGGATTCTTGAAGCAGCTTATGCTGCAAGTGCAGATGTAGCACCAAGATCGCCAAATCAGCGTAGCAAGCGACGAATCCTTGGGGGTTTGTCGACACAGTCAATTGCTTTCATTGTAATGTGGCCTTTTGCTGTTCATTTCATGATGAAACTAATTAGCTGGTGGTGGAGGAGAAGGAGGAATGCTATTCGTTCTATTACACAATGAATGACAACTACAACTACGGAAATATATTACTCCCACTCATGATATATTGCGTTTGCTTATTTTCCTATTTGTGGGAATATTAATTTTTGATTTCCAAAGAAAATGCATAATATTTAAAAAGAGCAAAAACTGATGCTTTACTAATATACTGTGTAAGATTGAGTGAAGCACTTGCAGTGTAAAAATATAACGACAGCGATGAAGGTCATCTCGGATTTTGTTAAGCTCTTTTCTTTTGTTCAAGAAGCTCCCGAATCACCTTTTTATTTTAAGTTTTAAGTTTAACCAAGTACCTGGCAATTTATGCATTTCCTTCAAACCTGCTGAATCCTAAGTTGGTTATGATTTTAGTCATCGTTTTTTTCTGGTGCAATTCCTTTAGTACAATTTTTCGCAGAACATTATCTTATCTTATTGATGTGCATTTATAGAACGAAATGATATTTTACTTTTATGGCGTGAAAAACGTTCGATGGATAACTGAAAAATGTGTCCCAAGATTTTAAACAGGGCAATGCTCAAATACAAGAATACTTACGTATACAACCTAGATATTATATGTATCTGCAACTTATTTTATTCCTAAGTTATTATGTAAAACTTTTACGTAAACACAATGATGGAAATCCATCACATTTTCAATTTTATCACCTCCAAATGCAGCTGAGTATGCATGATATCGATATTATATAATAATTTATGTGTTAAATGCATGTGGTAATGGACCAGATTATATAATATATTATGGTTTGTGTAAGTATATTTAATGATTGAAAGCTGTGGTTTCATTAATGGTGTCACAAAGCTATTCGGGTTTCGCTCCCCGTCTCCCGTATTATTTTATGTTTTCGTACCGAGTGAGGAAATTGTGATGTCATTGCTAATTCTTACCTTTTTATTTGATAGTGCAGTTTGTGCTAATTTGTTAATATATACCTTACAATTCTGTTGCAATTTATTGGGCTATGATACATACGACGAAATAAACTATGAAACCATCAGAACTGTAAAACACTTGTTGATGAATGGATCACAAAAAGTACATTATATTATTTTATTGTTGGTACAATAAATTACAATAAGTGATTCACGTTAATTCTAACGTGTAAGTTACACCGATTGGTTGTTATTTTACATTCTTTTAAGTAGGACAGTCTTATAGTCTTCATACATCATACGAATATAAAAAAACCTATCTACGCATGAAAATTCCATGTAGTCCCGTGGGAATCTGACTATTAAATTCAGCCCTTGCCATTTCTCTAAAGCTTTCTCCATCAAGTACAACCAGGTAGTCTTTTGCATTTGGGTTAGATGAGGAGATGGCACTCACAATTACCCCTGCATCTTCAGAATTGTCACCTTCATCTACTGTCCCTGGGTTTCTAGGAATGAAAATGGATTCCCCTGCTAAATGGTCACTAGAAGCTGTCCAGGTTTTCACCTCTTTTGTATCTATATTGACTTTGCAAATTGAGTGAGCCATGGTGGCATCAGCAGTTGGGATGGATAGAAAACTTCCACTTGCATAAAGGAAAGCGTACTTTTTACCAATGTACTTTGGGTTGATTGTAGCTCGTTCAGCACTCCGACTAAATATCACATCTGGTTTCAGTATAATAATGTTTCCCTTCCTAGTCGCTTGAACTTGAGTGTTTGGAAAGTTTTCTATTAGGTTACGATTTTCTGGAACACTCTTGACATTTTCAATTATTGGAATGATGAATCGCTCAACGATACTAGTATCTACTTCATCAATGATGTTATTTCGAAGTTTGCTCAAAGTCGTGGCTCCCGTTGAACTTGGCGTTTTTGATGTGGCAATGTCCACAATAATCTGTTTTCAACAGAATAATTGACAGGTGAGTATGCAAAATATAAATTAATAACTTCAAGGCAGAAATGTGATAAATGTTTAAAATGTTTTTAAAGCTTGATACTCTACTGCGAGTCATCTTATTACGGATAATAGGCGTTCCTACTACATTTCAGAGCGTGAGAACCAAATCTAGTTTTTTTGTAGCAACTTTGCACCCAGGAAAGGCATGCAAATGGTGTTCCTTTTTCCATTTGGTTTGTAATTTTTATGTACCCAAACCATATAAGTTCTTACTTACTTGTGAGTTCTCATTTTCATAGCAGTTGATGACATGAAGAAAGAAAAATGAGTCGACTGACATGTATTCTGTTGAGAACACCTTTCCGGTTGATTTTTCTATTATGAGAAATCGGTTCTTGTCAGATTCACGCCATTCCAACCAGTCCTAAAAACACAGAAAGTTGGGACTGATAAAGTGTATAATTTTCTTAAATTTTCACACATTTTTCATTTCAGTACAATAACATCTTGTTAATTTTGGGTTCAAAATGTTATTATTTCAGTAAAATGCATATGCATGAGTACCTTCACAGCATAATCTTTGATAGTCGCTGCCAAAACACGAGAAACTTTTACAACGAAAGGTTGCTCAATAAAAACAATGAAGTTTTTCGTCATTCCAAAACTGCAACAAATATTCCATTTAGCAAATCAGTTACACTTACAGGATGAACGAAGTTGCAGGGGTATTTACATAAAGGTATAATAATACGGTTTTTAACCTGTGATTAAATGACAATGCCCCATTCCATCGTGGAGAAATGCTAGCAACAGTTGAGCCTTTAGATAATAAGACATCCATCGCCATATCTTTTGAATTTGCATTTGGGATTTTGACTACATTATACTTGACAGTGGGTAACACGGAAAATCCCATGTTCCACATTGTTCCAGTTTCATCAATTAATGGATGAACCCCATAGCCATTTTGACTAAGGTACTTTTTGGCATCAAAACGTTCTTCTGTGCACAAAGTCTCAGTGTTAATTCTGTTAAAGAATGTTGTAGGTGAAGACGCGATGAGGTGACGCCCACATTGGTAAATGGATGCGGAACAGTTGTCACTCATGTCGTCTCTAGACTAGAGAAATTCATAAAAATTCCTATAAGAGGCCATAAAAATGGTGTACCTTCGAACTGTAATACTTTTTTAATGCTCCAACCCTGCCCTTTTCAAACTTACAAAAGTAGTAACAATTTTGGAAAATATATTAGCCTTGCTTCCTTCACGCTTTGCTGTTGTTCCATACTCCATGAAATAGGGTTTCCCCTTTTCCAAAGCTTTTTCATAAGACTCAGTCTTTGGATATTTCTTTGTTAATTTAATGCTCAACGTATCAATGTCAAACTTGCTTAGAATAGCATAGCCATCCAGGTAGTCGTTCATTGTAAAGTTTGGAAGGTCCAGCAATCCTGGGCCAGTTTGATAAAGGGTACCTTTTAGCCATTTTGGAAGCTCTCCTGTTAAAAATGTAAAATAACAAATAACCACACACTGCTATGTGTTTTGTGCTTTCGCTAATGAGAGTTTAATACACTATGCATGTACATACCGTTCAATGGAACCTCCTCAGGTTCTTTCGTTTCCTCAGCGGAAACAAAGAGTCTTGAAACGTCTTTATGGGCCATTTCCTTCGAAGCGTGACTAGTGGAATGCTAAATTACTAAACTTAGATATCACTGTATAATATATATGTATATGTAGAACTTAAGATAGGAATTTTTCTTGTCGATGCAGCATTAAACTTCAAATAGTAATCTTTCCCTGTAATAAAGCTTATATTAATGTAGATGGAAAAATGTCGTGCACGGCGTACGTGGTTTGATTAGCTTTGCATTGAAATGTCATTTAAACCTCAATGTATGACATTCAACAAGATATTGATCGTTTGTCAAGTTATAATGTGATCTGAATCATACCCAGCTTTTCATGTATAAATAGAGAAATGCATGGATCTGGATCTGACAGTATGTATCTTTGCTGAAATCCCATTAGCAGCTGAGTACACAGAGTTGAATAAATACCTATACAAACTTGAGCTTCTGTCGGACTAGAATATAATATAATGCTTCTGTGAATCTTGTCTTTCATGGTGATTCATAATATCACGAGCAAGAGCTGTTCAATGTCCACTGTATTTTCATGAAAGCTTCACATCCAACATCCTAATATGCTCTCTCTCACATATGCATAATATTTGTACTTGAAATTGACGAGAATATTTGAAGAAGCTTTGCTGCACACCCAAAAAATATATACTTTATTACTATTATACTATTCATCAGCGTATCAGATAACCATTTTTAATTCGTTGTGTCTCGTAAAACAAGTTCAAACCTTTAATCTTCAATGTGACAGCAAACAAAGAAAATAACACATCTAATGCCCATGTGGACGTGAAATTTGTGTTGTGTATGACATCCATTAAAACAACCAGCCGATGCCAATACAAATCTATTTTAGTACTGAAAAGTTGATATGCACATAATAATATGTTGCCATAATAAGCAACGATAATCAATTCATGAACAATTCGTTTCATACAAAGCAAAAACCAAACTTAGCTTGTGTTCCCTCATGATTCGACTGTCAGAGATGCTTGCATTTGCATCGAGGTCAGTAGTAATATAATATAACATTGTAATTCATTCGTTTTGACACGTTGATTTCACGTTGCAAGCAGACCCTGCGTTATCATGCGTGACAAGTTGACCAAACCACTCATCCATCGTCATTTTTTTTACATTTTAGACCACGATGTAGATGCACATCTTTCTTGGATATGAATTAGTAATATGAAACTGGAGTCATGTACACATGTTTTATGCATTTAGCTTGAATGCAACAGTCTGGAATAACGTCGGCAAAAAGTGCATTTCACTTTTTGTATTTCCAAGGTATGTCTAGCCAGTAAATCTCGCTGTGAAATTTTGGAGTGTCATCCAACTAAACCGGATTACATACGCAAGAATTTATCTCTGTGTAGCATGTACCTAAGTCCCAAAGTTTAATCACAAACAAGAGAAAAAATTTCCAAACTTTCTCAGCTAATAAACAGTAATTTTTTTGTTGTAGTTATATAACGTGGGAAAATGTGAAAAGTAGAATGTTCTAAACTCCTTATGTAACTGGATGATTTAAGTTTAAGGTAGTGGAGTATGCATGTAATATAACTTAAATTGTTTATTTCATTTTACTACATAACATGGGTTTTTTATCTTTTAAGCTGCGTCTGCATAGCGTAAGTTTTCTTACACAACTTTACATCATCTGAAAATGAAATCGAAAGAAACATCCAGAAGGTTTCCTTTTCATTCGCAATCTAATTGTTGAGTTTCGTTGTAGTTTTAATGACCGGAAAAAATACTTTTATTCCATTTTGTCGTGAATCGTACAATAATTAGGTATTTTAAAACAACTGCTCCCAACTACGCTAAAATATATGTATATATATGCTAATCGCTACAAAATTGAAAAGAATTCCTCTCAATATAATGTTGAATACGGGTAAACACGCTTGAAAGAATCTCACCATCACATCCCCGTTGTTAACTTTCATTGTATACTGGATTCATTGTTAAAATGATTTGAAAGGTAACTATATACTTTGAATGAATAATATAATGTAAAAAAATGACTTCAGAAACAATTGGTTGTCCTTCATCGGCTTCATCGCATCGGGAACAATAATTAAGACTGAGGCAAAAATATTCCATGAATCCATGCAGCAACAATCTTGTCCTTGAAACTTGCGCGTGCAATCTCTTTGAAAGACTTGGCATCCACAAACACGACACAGTTTGCTGACGCAGCTTCATTCTCATTGTTGTCTGGTGTGACACCAGAAGTTACTCCAAAAATTAGGACCCCATCATCTTCACTCTCAGCTTGGGGGCTAGGAATAAATATAGGATATGAAGGAACTTGTCCATCCAACCCTTTCCAAATTTTTGTTTCTTGAGTTTCCAAATCAATTTTCATCACACAGTTTCCCACGTCAGCTCCTTTCCTCGCGTATGAGTTAATTGCATAAGCGTATTTGTATGGCTTCCCTACATAGTTTTTGTTCGCAATGGCAAAATCCACGCCGACTGTAATCACTTCTGGAATGAGTACAACTTTATCCCCTTTCCTTATTGCTTGAGCTTCATCATAGTCGTCTTCAATGTAGTTGTCATTATCGTCCGCATCACCTAACTCTTCAATTAATGGAATGACGTAGCGCACAATAGAACCAGAGTAGATATTTCCCATGCTCTCGTCTGGGGAAACGAGATTCTTCAATAGGAGAGCCTTCATGATGTCCGTGTTGGGTAATGCGACACAGTCAACCACGAGCTGTGTGAAACACGTGGGTCACACCATTTTAAAATCACTATCAAAGCAGGTTGCTATACATCTTATTGCAGGAAATAAGTACTAAAATTAGGTTCTTACATTGTTATTTCCATCCTCGAATGCGTTGAGAATTGATACCCCGTAGAACGCAGCAAAGGAGAGAAATTCTGTTTTGATAACTTCCCCTGTCTCTTTGCTCACTACATGAAACCGGTTACAAAAATCGGGGTGCCATTCCAGCCTACACCATAAAAATGGTTAAATAAAATATTGAAATTGTACCGTCAACAGGAATATGAAATTTATGCCAATAAACGCTTCGCTTAATATGACCAAAATAATTGGTAAAAATGCTTACCAGTCCATCATTGCATATTGCTTAATGTAAGTTGCAGTCATTTTCATGGCATTCACTACTGCGGGTTGTTCAATAAATACAACGTAGTTCTTGCTCATCCCAAAGCAACGAAGAATGGAACCGCTGGTTTTCATTCGGGATGGAATTTGACAAACAACTTCCCATCTCTCTTTCAATGGCTTGGATCGGTTCTCTTTTTTCATTCGGAGTATTTGACACTGCAAGCTTCCCGTGATTGTTCCACCCAAATTGTACAAGTCACCATTATCATCTTCCAATGGAAGAGGACGCATGGAGTATAGACTGAACGTTTTAAGATAATGATTTTTTTCTACTGGCTCAAGAGTTTCAGGGTCGATTTGGAAAAAGTATGTGGAACCATCAGACTGAAGGAAGATTTCACCTGGATTTTCCTCATGCAATGGGCCCAAACAATTGTCGGTGAATTCGTATGGACCCTAGAAATTATGAAATTATGAAAAATGTAAGCTTAATTGCAAAAAAAACTAATATAAAGCTTTGCAGCATTTGCACAATTAACGATAATTACAAAAGACAAAAACTTACAAAAGGTCTTAAAGGCTGTACAACGAAGGGAGTGCCCATTAAAGTGGTACATGGCTTTCCAGCTTCGATGGATCTCTCAAAAGCCTTAGATTTCAAGTACTTTTGAATTAAACTGACAGATGAATTTTCACCATCAATCTTAATTTTGCTCAACATTGCCATTCCATCAAGAAGATGCTTCACCGACCCTTCCTTAAAGTGAAACATACCAGCTCCACACGTGAGCATCGAGCCCTTCAACCATGAAGGAATGTTTCCTATTCGCACATGCAAATGAAAAAAAAGCTCATTTTTTGCAGACAAATTCCGATACGCATGAACATTACACATGAAACTCATATAGGTCAGTAAGAAGAGCACATGCTATAAAGGCCACCTCTATAGTATTGGTATTGGTAGCAATAATTTTTCTTACCGGTAACATCGGCGTTCGTTCCATCAGGAATTTCATCAGCATTCTGAAGATTTGGTGGGTAGGCTATTTCAACAGCTCCGTTTCCATTGGTCTCAGTCTCAACCATAATGAAGCAGAATTGTATAAAAAAAGTACACTGATTGACTATAAGATTTCGTATATCTTGTGAAATGTAAATGCAAGATTTCGGGAGATAAATTTTTCGTAAGCTCAAAATTCACACAATGGGGAAACTCAACGTAGAGGCTAGATTTGTAGCTCTGAGAATGAACACTGCAAACAAGTCGAACTTCGTCGGAGGCGAATCTATAAATGACTACATAACTTCCTTGAGCATTGCAGTTTTAGCTTTTTTCTTGATGAACGAATTAAAATAATAATAAGAGCAAGAAATAACTTACTGACAGCCAGTATGCAAGGCTATATGCTATGATACCTGCTGCAGTAGAAGTTGAGTTGATAGCACATGATTCACATACGTTGGGGCTTTTTGTTGCTTTAGTTAGTTAGTACAAAAGCTCAGAAAGGTAAGACAAGCAAGCCATGACGTTGCAAACTTCATCCAGTTTCTTTTAAAAAAGTCTTTGCCTTTTCTTGTTTTCTTTATATGAATTGTTAGGCACCTCAGTACGTAGTAAGAATCTAGTCATCTAGTCATCTGGTATTTTCCCACAAGCTCTTAGAACCTGAGAAACTTGATAAAATCCCCTTTTTAATATAAGTATCAACAACTCAACATTCAACATTATCTGCAAAAAGCAAGAATGCAAGAGCACAGAGGAGTAAAGAGCATATATAGTACCTATCATAAGATTTTGCTAGTGAACAAGTGCAAAAGGCGGAGATATAGGGATATGTTAAGAAAATTGTACCTTTTATTATAGACAGGTGCTTACAAAGCAGAAAAGAGATAGTGTGTGGAGTCACTCTTTGTAATAATTATATAACATGAATGTACATTCTAAATTACAGGTAAGGGAGATCAGGAGCGTATCACGTCTGTCTGTATCATCATCATTTTACTTGTTTTGTTACTAGTAGACCACTAGCTATACTTCAAGCTCCTTAATCTCAACTCGGGTTCAAGCTCAAGCGATATGTAGTTTAACTTCTTCGTTCAGTTTGAATGAGGAAGATGATATGCATAAAAGCGAAGAAGATTTTAAAAGAACTTTTATATTCCTTCCTCCATTGTATTTTAAACATCGCCTGGGGCATTAACTGACTGAGTTTTGCCAAGGTATGTGGTATGCAAGCTCGAGCTGAACAAAGTTTGAGTAAAGTTTAAAATCAGGGCGTGTGTTAGAGATAAGATGTGGCAAAATGATTGTCTTCACTTCATGTATGTATAGCAAGTGTAAGAATATGGTGCTAATTCTTCAGATGTCGTTTTTTATTTAGTTTTAACAAGAATGCCTTTTCAATAAACTTTATTTGCACATCTCAGTCATCAAACAATCAACACAAGCGTATAATAACTGCTTTCTGTAGGCAAGTACGAGATAGCATTGGATTGGATGTCTCTATCGACGAGATTCTTGAGGCATGATGTCGGTACAAGCAAATTGGGCAATTCTAGAACATAATCAAGGCCTCCGTAAGATCAGACGAGGATGGTTAACATAAATTATGTGAAGGCTAATTTTTATTCCTTAATATGAGAAGTAACACGCAAAAAGTAGACCGCTAGAGTAATGTTTTAGTCGCAAAAAACATGGGGATTTGCATGTGCAGCATGAGCATGCTGTTATAATATTATTTTCACTTCCCATTACAATTGTTACGCAATGAATGAGCAGCACCAGTACCACCGATTCTAGATAATATTATATCAGTAAACAAGATAATCATGCAGTAATGATGAGAACTTCAATAATTTCGAGTTGTATTGTTGATTGTATAACCTTTTTTATTCTTATAAAAATCACATTATTTTCGCAGTAGTATATTCATGTAGGGAAATGTTTTGCTAAAAACTAATCCTATGAATGTTTTTACTGACAGAGGAAATGGATGCAAATATAATGCATTTTTATGCGATATAGATGCTACTTAGGTCATCGCAATAGAACTATTTCCTTTGTTTAAGCGTTTGCGTTTCACTTGATTCAACTTTAAAACAATAAGCCAGTTCCATGCTGCTCATTGATATTGATTTTAATTGTAAAGTTACCACGAGCCATGAACATTGTCTACGAATAAGGAAAGTACATTTAAGAAATTCAGTTTTGTGAGTGCCATCCCATAATTTCTTGTGTGTATTATTTTAGCTTCGTGAATGAAATTGCTTGCAGTTATTTGCCAATATAGTGTGGGACATGGCGTGTCACAGTATAGTATATAAATGCTATAAAAACCTTTCTTACATCGTGTGTAGTTGCATTGGTTGCTCCCCGATGATTTGATGTTTGTGACACATGTTAATGTGGTCTTTGTCGTTTCAACTAAACTGCCAATTATTGCCGGGATGTACATGCTTATATGCTATAAAAACTAGCCACCACAACTCTTTTTTAAGCTTTAAGTTTTTTACCGAATGTCTCGAGAGTCGAGAGATGCATGTAATCCCTCCGTGTCACCTTGAATTTTAGGAATACTTCTAGGTGGCATATCGCCCAATTTTGATTCAACTTTTCCGTCTGCACATATTTACCCCTTATATAAAGATATAACAATCTTAAGTACCAGTTTCAATTCCATACTCATACTATAAAGCGAAGCATTAAGTCGGTCATATGGCTTCATGTTCATGATGACTCTTACGTTTATTCATGGTCCAGGGTAGTAAATGATGACAACATTGTGCCAAAACGAGCTCAGATTCTACTTTGATAAGCTTCACACCATACCTTAGAAGTCCTAGAATCTTCCCGAAATTATAGTCATTAATGACTGGGAAGTACACATGCGCAATGGTGTTTTTTAATGTACAGCGCTTTGTCAAGCATTTGTGTTCATTTTCGTGATTTATTTAATGCATGTTATTTTCATGTCTTTCCTTGTTATGGGATATGAATCTTTAATAACTTCCATGCAATAGGAAACTCTAGTGTTGACGCTATGATAGAACACCTAAGTAATTTGTAGAATCTCTGAAAGATACTTGAGAGCCAAAAAAGTAGCACAATTAAATATAAAAAAGGATAGCTAATAAGCTCTCTCAAAGCTAACCATTTTGATAAGTTTGATAAGCCACTTGTTATGGGTCTGATTCCCCCGTGTAAGGCAGAACTTCTTCACCATCCGTGAAGGCCAAATATTTGATGCACGAGTAAGAAATGTAACACTCTAGATTCTCTAGATCAATACGGTAGGTATAAGCCCTTTTTTTTAATATCTTATTTGCAAGAATGTAAATCTGGATTCTAAATGGTTTTTCATAATGAGGGCACATTTTAAACATGAGTGAAGGTGAAGACAATGTTAGAGATTATACCTATCTACCAGATTAAACATAGGGAAAGACTATTTCAAAAAAATCCTAATTTTTTTTAACCTGCGCCGACACGGTTTAGAATTCATGTTTTGGGTAACAAAAGCTGTGTTGGTGGGCTTGGGAATTTCCAATTTGGTTCAATCTACAATATCTAGAAACAATAAAAACTAGTAACTGTTGTGGTTATATAAGCATTCATTATGGAATTTTTGCAACAAATTAATGAAACCTAATTGTGGATGTGGGATGAATGACTCCCTTGTCATGTTTTAATTTTATGGTCTTATAATTGAAAAGTACTAAAATTGCACTTTTAAGAAGTTATTCTTTGGAGAGTGAGTTATTCGGACAGATTCATTATATTAACAAAAAGTCTTTGATTATTCGTCTTGTCTTGTCCACAATCTAAAGCTTTGTTATTCTTACATTGATTCACATGGGATCTTTCTTTACATCTTCACAATTTTGTTTGGACAATTGATTTTGTTAGTTCGAATATTTTACGCCGCTACACTGTGGGATTTTCTTGACCTTCTTTAATGTCATGGTCATTGTGGACGGTCTTATTCGTGCAAGGAATTCGTGTCGAAGACAATCATAAATTTATATAGGGTTTCGCAATGGAAAATCACAGATAAGCACATGTAATGCGGGTTCAGAAGACAGGTTTAGGCTGGAGATTCGATACATGAAGAGATAATTTACGTTTGGAGACTTAATTAATTATGATTCCATTTATTTAGCACACTTTTGATATGCAGAGTGAAATCATAGCCATACGTACTGATATGAGACTAAAATGCAATTATCCATTATAATTAAATTCGTCTTCTTCCTCAAAATTACATTGATTTAATGGACGTACGCCCTTTTCTGAGTCATAGGATCCTGTAGGCTTACGTTGTTGACCTGCAATACAATACATCTAGTGACGTAAAGAATCAATCGCAGCATGCAAATTACAAGTAATTTTCAGCAACCGAAAGCATATAGTAACAACTAAGGCTACTCATTCATGGAACTGCGCATGACTTGCCATTGCACAAAAGGAAGATGATTTTTGGAATAACATTATTCACCACTCGTCTATAATAGCATGAAAGCATTCGGAAATCTTCCATAGAACGCTTCGATAGCCCAAAGGCAAAGGAAGCCCAGAATGTTTTTTTGCTGGGCGATGAGTACCAAAAGCCAACTCAATCAAGCCCCATTGTATGCTCCATGATTCGTAAAAATAATTAATCATCATGTTTTGCGTATAATGAATGGTCCATTCAAACAAAAGGAGTATCGTGGAAAGTAGAATTAGAAGGATTTACTTTTCACAGAAAGGTAATGCAATGACATGGTCTGATGATGTAAACAAAAAATGACGTTTCATGACAAAAAACAATCTATTTCTTTTGAATGCGTTTTATGTGTCGAAATTCAAAAGGAGAATGACTTCGTATTTTAGTGATTTCAATTGGTGCCATCAAGTTTTTGCTTTAAAATCATCTCAAGATTTGGTGTATGCTTCTATTTCGCGTTTTTATATAGAGTTGAGTTATGCAATGTGTTAGTGTTAGTTGTACCTGCTGAACTACTAATATTCTGGTGACGAATTTGACGTATGGAAAAGGTTCGAGACTCGAGACCTGTTTGCTTATAGTGTCAGCGCCCATCATACCTACTGTTTTCATAACGGAATGCCTAACTAAGGATTTTATTTGCTTCTTACCTTGCCATAACGTATTCTTTATGCTAATATTTGATATACACGCGTACGTATGTAGAATTGTACATACTGCTCCAAACTGGAAGAGGTTTATGCGGTTTAGCGTGTCTTCTTTCATAAAGTCGCTCATGCTCTAACATTTAGTGCGAAAAGAACCGGTTTTTATATCAAATTGCATTAGGGCTAAGAGAATAAAAATGCTAATAGTGAATAGCCACGATCTATGTAGTCTAATCTTAACTTTTGATTTTTATCCACGCGCATGTCAACTATCAAGCAACTATAATGAGAGCCAAAGGTGATAGGGTTTGGAAAGTTATTTACGTCATCACAAAAACAAGCTCAGCCACTGCGAAATGCGATCTCATCTTTCATGCCTTTTAATCAATGTGAAAAATACAATACACAATACACCAAGTCTCAAGTACCGCAACAAATATGTTTATAATTTTAAGGACGAATTAATAAAACCGAGTCTTTGTTGTTTCTGTTTGGTGCAATTACAAATATTCAAGGAAGACAATAATTATCATATAATGCTTGGCCATTACTCATTCATATGACGAATTTAGAATACACCATGTTTTTGTATGATGCCAAGTGATGATGAGGATGAAAAGTTTATGAGTGTCCATCCATTAGCAAAAATTTCGTTTTATGCAGGAAAGTTTCTAATTTGCGCATTAATGTTTTATCCATCTCTTCAGTCAAAGCAATTACTTCCTGCACTCTGCATCAACGCTCACAAAGGTCATAAAATGTAATTTAAGTGCTTTCGCTTAAAGCATCCCCCCTGTTTATGTACAACTTTGATTCGCACAATACCAGTTTTAAATGGTTGGATTATAGGGTCAATTATTAATGTGACCCTGAGCAATAGTTCATAACTACTTGAAAATCTCTCAGCAGGAGTCTATTTTTTTATATTGAAAATATAATGATGAAAAAAAAATGTATCAAAATCATAATTAGTGATGAGATGTCACGCTTGCTTGATCATCTGCACATTAAACTGTGTTGAATTACGCTTTATTTATGATATGACTGACTATATATTATGACTCTTCCTGATGTCCATTACATATGTGATGAGAAACTTATTTATTTTGGTTTTACAGTTTTGTGTCTGCAATCAAGATAACACGCATTTAAGCCGTGAACACATTAGTACCACATAACAAGCATGCACGCGTTCCAATTTTTATCAATCCTTGTCTTATGGAATGGATGTCCAGGCAAGAGCGTGAGTGATGAATTAGTTAAAGAAATTAGAAACGTGTAAGTTCAAATTTCATTTTATTATTGAATGAGCTTCATTCAGAGATGAACAAAAAATCTGGGTAGAAACAAAGGAGACTTGTAGTAATCACTTTTTCTTCATAAAGCTCAAAGATTAGAAGTCGAATGATGACACTACTGGCTCCAAGCTCCAGCTTGTTAAAAAGGTGTAGTAAATATACACAGATAAAAGCGTACATTATTTAGGTAAGTATAATTGACCCTCTGAAGTGTATTTGGATTCAATTTTTTCTTGGAATACAAGTTTTGTATTTTTTCTTCAGAAGAACCAGACTGAACTGGCTGACTCGTCTATGAGCATATAACTTCAGAGGTAGATATATAGTAAAAATGAGACAGACTACAAACAAAATACCTTCATGTTTTACTTCTGTCATCCCTGCTTCAGAGTGGTTCATCGTAAAGGACTGACGAAAGTTTCTTCGAAGTAGAACCATAATAATATATACTATGTCATGATGTCCGCGTTGAATCAGCAAAAGCTTTGCAAATTATACCCGATTGTAAACATAAAAAATGCCAGCTTGGGCTTACCACTCTGTCTCCCCTCTGTAAATTGTAGGGAAATCCTAACATCATAAAAGCAATCTGTACACT